>JAOXYI010225442.1:0-17519 GCA_028566495.1 Lithophaga antillarum
ATTCCTTTTGTCAAATCAAATATTAACCTGAAGCCAATAGGAAACCAGGTGAGCGATACAGGCTCACTCAGGTGAGCGTCTAGTTATCAAATATCTTTAATTTGTTATTTTTCACATTTAAAAAACTTGCTAAAGCGTTTCTTGAACATGTTGAATCGGAAAAATAACTAACTTGATTTGATAAAAATCAGAAACCTTTATATACACGTATATTAGATGAAAATCCATGTTTTTTTTTTGAATGATTATATTTATGCTGAAGCATTTGATTAAGTATAACAAAATGTTACTTGCATATTTTGGATCACTTTTACCTATCATATATTTACTCCATAGTTTCAAAAACTGTGTGAAAAAATATACCTTAGTGTCTGATTTTGTATAATTACTAAATTTAATTTTGCATGCCATAATATTCATTTGTGATATTTTATAATGACTGAATTTAACTTCGCATGCCATAATATTCATTTGTACTGCAAAATCTACATTAAAATTTCTGTTAAAATCAGAATTGTACACATCTGTTTATACCATTATTTGAATTCCAGAATTACATGTATGACCAGAATTTGTAAGTGCAGGTACTACAAGCTTCTGGAAAGTTCTTAAATACTGTAAATCAGGAATTTTCAGCATCTGTTTAATTTTTGCTATATTTGTGGCTGAAATCTAGATGTGCATAAATTTCACTTTTCATATAAACTACATGGGATATATAAAGATGCTGAAGCATGAATTTACCAAGCAAGATTTCAACAACCAATTTATATCAAAGTTACACGGAAAACCTGATACCAAAATAGCCCGATGTATGGTACCAGAATGTATGCATGTATTATAAATGCATACACATGCAAATATCTACTATTTTCTAGAATTGCAGATTCTGAAATATTTTTAATGCTTTACATTTATGTGTTGCCTGCTTAACAGCAGGATGACTGTTAGGGATTGCTATTCATCATCTTGCATCTTTGAACCTCTAAAGATTGGTATCATTAATTAAATACTCTATTGGTTCTTTGTACAGTAAGGACACTAGTTGACAGAAATTACAGTCACCTTGCCCGAAGGGTCCAGTGACCTATTGCCATTACTAGTTGTCTGTTGTCGTCATAAACTTTTTCAACAATCTTGTCCTCTGAAACCACAGGGCCAATTGGAACCAAACTTATCCACAATCATCCTTAGGATGTCTGCTTTCAAAATTGTATCCCATGTTCCCGCCGACCAGCCAGCATGTCTGAGGTTAAAAAAGTAGAACATTGGGTAAAATCAGCAAAAAATTCAATTAAAAAAATTCTGAAAAATCCTGTAAAGGACCAATTACTACCAAACTTTGAGAAATGATACATTAACAATCCCCTTTAAGAATTATGGATGATGACCTCAACTGCCATCAACCATGGCTGCCACCATTACTAAAAATAGAAAATTTGGCAAAAAAAATTCGATAAAAAAATTCTAAAAAATTCTGTAAAGGGCCAATTTACTATCAAACTTTCGGTAAATGATACATTTATGATTCCCTTTAAGAATTATGGTTGATGACTGCAATCGCCATTTATGATCCCCTTTAAGAACTCAAACATGGTAATCACTCTTACTAAAAATAGAAAAATAAAAAAAAAGTCTGGAAAAATCATGTAAAGGGCAAATGATGCATTAAGAATTATGGTTGATGATCCCAACTGCCATCAAACATGGTCGTCACTGTTACTAAAAATAGAAAATTTGACAAAAATTTCAAAAAAAAAATTATGAAAAATCCTTTAAAGGGCCAATTGCTATGAAACTTTGGGTAAATGTTGTATTTACGATTCCCGTTGATGACCCCGAGTGCCATCAAACATGGTCGCCACCATTACTAAAAATAGAAAATTTGACAAAAAATTCAGTAAAAAAGTTCTGAAAATCCTGTAAAGAGCCAATTGCTACCGAACTTTGAGTAAAGGATACATTTATGATTCCCTTCAAGAATTATGATTGATTAAACCAACAGCCAACAAACATGGCTGCTGCTGTTATTAAAAATAGAAAGTTTGAAATATTTTTCTAGAATCCGTGTCAAATCAGATATTAACCTGAAGCCGCTTGGAAACCAGGTGATACAGGCTTACTTAGGTAAGTCTCTAGTTTCTTTACCTAATTAGGACTGAAAGGCCATGTTAACGTATGCCATCACCTTTGGCTTTGTCCGTCAATAATTTATATTTTAATCTTCTTATTACTGGGGCAAACGGGACCAAACTTTGGTGGAATGGTCTTTCGATAAACCTCTTAGAATTTTGTCTGGTGTCCCCATTGGCCTTCCAACATGGCTACTTTACTAATAATATGACTAAATGCTCCCAGGAGCCTGAATTGCTCACCTGGCAAATATATGCAACAATAAAACCTTTAGAAACATTGGTAGCTATCTTTCACACACTAAGTATGATTGTCACCAGATTTGATCAAGATGCACTGGCAGTGGTTTCAGAGAACATTTTTTTAAAAAAAAGGTAAATAATAGTAAAGTCAAGGACAGTAACTCCTATGACGAATCAATTGATGATTTCCATCACATTGAATTTCTTGCAGATCTTGTCCTGCTAACCATTTTTGCTGTTTACAGATTCTCTCTAATAGTTTTCAAGATAATAGCCAAAAATGCAAACACATGGGTAAAAATATGCATTAAAAGACAGTATCTCCTATAAGGAGTCAATTGACGATTTCTGTTATGTTGACTAATTTGTAATCTTGTCTTGCTGATCATTTTTGCTGTTTACAGTTTCTCTCTATCTATTATAGTTTTCAAGATACTACCCAAAAATGCAAAAATGGGTAAAAATCATCATTCAAGGGCAATAACTCCTATAAAGAGTCAATTGCCAATTTGTTCATGTTGACTTATTTGTAGACCAAGCATAACACAAACTAGGAAATAAACACGGACACAACACCAAAAACTAAAGGTAGGACAGAACAAACTCCCATAAGAACTGGGCTTGACATCAGATGCTGTAGAAGGTTAAGTATGTCCTTCTATACGTGTCTTCAGTCACATTGCTCTGTTTTTAAAGCCAGTAAAAAAGTTGTAAAACAGTTATGGAAAACTCATGATGGTGACTGTAATATTTCCAGTTATTACATTAATTTAAGATTGACATAGCCTTGACTGGGTAATTTTTTACAGTAATAACCCTCTATCAAGAAAGTCTCTTTAGTGGTCACAAGCTGTAGGGTAGTGGATCAACTGTGAAATGTAGACTCCATACACTGGCGATGCTGGTACATTGCTACTCAGAAAAGTTCACTATAGGAAATCATAGTTGTCATGCTTGTTGTCTAACAGTTCTCCGTTATTTGTAAAAAGGTATAAATCTAGGTCTTAGATGTATCTGTGGTGTTTTATTTCGAGCTCATTGTTTATCGGCAATGCAAGAGGAAGACCATTTGATTTTCTGGTTTAGGGTGGGGGCTTGGAAGGATCAAGTTATTTATTTTCAACTGTTTTGCCGTTGAATTATTATTTTTTGATGAAGCCGAAGAAAAAATTATTTATTTCCATTTAAGTTATGATCTGAGTGCAGATGGAGGGAAATTAAGGCAGGTAAATTGTTTTTTTTTCTCATCAGGGCAGGGATCAGATTATTTTCATGAAAATCAGGATCAAAATATTTATTTACAAAATCTCCCGAGCCCCCTCCCACCAAGAAAATCAAATGGTTGTCCCCTAAGTAGTCATTAAATTTATTATTGTTCAGCAATGAAGCATCATATATTGAAAGCTGATATAAAAAGACTGGTTTGCTTTTCATAAGCGCATTTAGAGGGGGGGTTGGCCCTCTTTCAGCCAAAAATTGTGGTTTTTTTAGTACATTTTTCAGATTTTTGACATCCGGCCCCCTTACTGGCAAAATTTTCTGGCGGGCCCCCTTTTTGAAAATCCTGGTTCCGTGACTGCTTTTCTCTTTTCTTCTTCAAAAACCCCTAAATAAAGTTTACCTTGCATGAATACAAGAACAAGTCAAAGTGATGCACAGTGGTATGTGAAAGTCCAGCATCCTAACAATCTACTTCCAAATAATTTTTATACCCCGCCACTAATGTGGAAGGGAGCATATAGTATTACCCTTCTCCATCTGTCTGTCCGTCTGGTTAACTTCTTAGTTAAGGTTCAGTTCTCAGCCACTACACATGGTACAGCAATGATACTTCACTAGTGGATGTATCTTGGATAGTATTGTACAGGTCACAAAGAATTAGGTCAGTTTGACCTACATTTTATGCATGAGTGACTGGTTAAGTTCTTGGTTAAGGTTCAGTTCCCTGACACTACACATGGTACAGCAATAATACTTCACCAGTGGATGCATCTTGGATAGTATTGTACAGGCCACAAAGAATTGGGTCAGTTTGACCTACATTTTATGCATGAGTGACTGGTTAAGTTCTTGGTTTTGAAACACTACACATGGTACAGCAATGATACTTCACCAGTGGCTATATCTTGAATAGTATAGCACACTCCACAAAGAATTGGGTCAGTTTGACCTACATTTTACGCATGAGTGACCCTTGGTTGAGTTCTCTGACACTACACATGGTACAGCAACGATACTTCACAAGTGGATGTATCTCAGATAGTATAGTACAGACCTCAAAGAATTAGGTTAGTTTGACCTATATTTTATGCATGAGTGACTCTGGTTAAGTTCTTGGTTAAGGTTCAGTTCTCAAAACACTACACATGGTACAGCAACGATGCTTCACCAGTGGATGTATATAGCAGACTCCACAAAGAATTGGGTCAGTCTGACCTACATTATACGCATGAGAGACTCTGGTTAAGTGTTGTGTTTGGGTCCATTTCTTGGGTACTAAACACTGTTGAGTAATGAAACATGATCAATGAATACATTTTGCATAGCATTGAATGTTTGTGCAATTTTTGGCGGGGCATCCATGTCTTACAGACACATCACTTTGTCTTTTAAGTAAGTTTATTAAATATTTGAACAGCCTTTTGAATGAATAAAATAGACACTTCATGTTACAAGTTGGGGTTCTATCATTGTGTACCTCCAACAATCCTTCACAAATGGTCTTGCTGCATAAAATTACCTTTCACATGTCACAGATCAAACTGGCATACTGAGCAAAACCGCAGCACAAAATATGAGAGTGAATATATTAGTTTGGATCTACTAATTCAATTAAATACTTCTTTCCTGTCCCTTTATTTTTCACTCCATTGCAAATTATTTTCTACTTGTCTATAATGCACTGGCAACAATTCATATATTTCTGGGGTGTATTTTGAAGAAGAAATTGACTGCCTTGACATTGCTGGTTCTAAAGAATACGATTTTTAAAGTTTTTTTCCCGTTGAAGCCTATGTTAAACTTGGACCCCATGGACCTCTAGACCTTCATTTGTACAAACTTAAATCTTCATTTCCTACTGATGCTTCACGCATAATATGGCAATTGGCCCTTTACAGGATTTTTCAGAATTTTTTTATTGAATTTTTTGTCAAATTTTCTATTTGTAGTAACCATACCAGCCTTGTTTTGATATCGGTTGGGGTCATCAACCATAGTTCTTGAAGGGGATCATAATTGTATCCCTTACCCAAAGTTTGGTAGCAATTGGCCATTTACACATGTACAGGATTTTTCAGAATTTTTTATCAAATTTACTATATTAACGGTGAAGGCTATGTTTGCTGGCAGTTGGCATCAACAACCATAATTCTTAAATGGGATCATAAATGCCCCAAGTTTGGTAGCTATTGGTCCTTTACAGGATTTTACAAAATTTGTTATTTTTTGTTAATTTTTTTTATTTTTAGTAATGGTGGCAGCCATGTTTGATATTGGTTGGCGTCATCAACCACACTTCTTTAAGGGGATCATAAATGCATCATTTACCCAAAATTTGGTATCAATTGGCCCTTTTACAGGATTTTTCAGAATTTTTTTATTGAATTTTTTGTCAAAGTTTCTATTTTTAGAAAGAGTGGCAGCCATGTTTGAAATCGGTCGAAGTTCAACCATAATTCTTAAAAGGGATCATAAATGTATCCTTTACCCAAAAATTGGTAGCAATTGGGCCTTAACAGGATTTTTCAGAATTGTTTGTCAAATTTTCTATTTTTAGTAACAGTGGCGGCCATGTTTGTTGGCAGTTGACATCATCAACCATAATCTTAAAGGGGATCATAAATGCATCATTAACCCAAAGTTTGGTAGCAATTGGTCATTTACAGGATTTTTCAGGATTTTTTATTGAATTTTTTTGTCAATTTTTTTATTTTTAGTAACAGTGGCAGCCATATTTGATATTGGTTGGGGTCATCAATCATGATTCTTAAAGGGAATCATAAATGTATCATTTCCACAAAGCTTGGTAGCAATTGGCCCTTTACAGGATTTTTCAGAATTCTTTAATTGTATTTTTTGTTGATTTTACCCGTATGTTTTATTTTCAGTAACGGCGGCCATGTTGGTTGGTCGGTGGGAACATCGGAAACAGTTTTGAAACTAAACACCCTAAGGATGATTGTGGCCAAGTTTGGTTCCAATTGGCCCGGTGGTTTCAGAGGAGAAGGTTTTTGAAAAAGTTTATGGACGACAATGATGACAGACGACAAGTGATGGCAATAGCTCACACGGCCCTTTGGGCCAGGTGAGCTAAAAAGGCAAAATTTGACACTTTCCACTATGTTTGATCCTACATATCTTGGAAAAAGTAAGAGATAAAGAAAATCCATTGACACACAATTGAGGAATTCAAACGAAAAACCCATCAAAATTGGACGAAAAATAAAAATTCTGTACACACTGCAAAACAACAAAATTTCGAAATTTTCATACCTATTATCTCGAAAATTACATGCATAAAAAATAGAAAAAATCAGTTTAATGTTCCTTAAAACACCCGTTTAAGATGAACATTTAAAAAAAAAGATAATCAAAATCGGATGAAAAATAATAACATTCAAATTTTGACATTTCCCCCTTTTGACCCTTTGATTTCGGAATCTATAGAAGTTGACCCATTTCTAGTTTCTAGAGTTATCGTTCCTAATGTCAGTAAGGGGCAGATAACCTAGCATTATCCGTGTAAACTTACATGTATACAACATGTAAGACTGTAGGAAGTTTATAAAACAGACACATTTAATCAATAAAAGTGCACAAAATTAGTGTAGTGCGGACTCTGTATTTATCGAAATGTATATATTATTAAACATTTTTGCTCCAGGCGTGTCTTACCTGTGGATGAATGTTGTTTATTTGGGTATTAACACCTTAGCAGGTGTCATAAATTTGTACATCCTACACGCCTACACACAAATTAATTTAATCAAAGGTGCAGGATATTTGTATTGAAGACAAACAAATATATTAAATAAATGGAAGATCGTTTGTAATTTACCTGTACAGGTAAGAAAGAAATTCAGGGTTAGTATGTCATAATAAACTGCATGAAGAATTAAACTAGTATATGTAATAATTTTGTAGTATTATAAAGGACCCCACAAAAAAGTGGACAGAAAACATAAAGAAAACGGAAAAGAAAAAAAAAACATATTTCTGAAACTTTTTGCAGAAAAAAAATAAATGTATATATGAAAAAATAATGGCAGTACACAAATTTTAGAAATGTTGAGGGTCCTTTTTGTTTATTGTGTTTATAATCATTTTTTTTTTTTTTTTTTTGGTTCTCTTTGGTTTTTTGCAAGGGGATATTTCTCTTAAATAAAAAAAAATTAAAAAAAATAAATTCATTTCAAAAAGGATTGTCTATTAGTCCATGATTTCAAAAAAGATAATACAGTAAATCTAAAACACATAAAACTAACCTCGCAATAATTTCACATTTTATGTGGACGTAGAACTGACATTATGTATTTCTTTTCTTTATTTCATTATTATATTTCTTATTTGTTTAATAAATTAGAAATTAAATTAGGTTGTTTCAATAATCACTTGGTTATATAGTTACACTGTAACTGACAAGAACTGTTAGTAAATGAACAATCTTTAATAATGAAAAAGAGTTGAAATGAATTCGTATTTTCATGCCAACTGCATGTACTTTTAAATTGTAAAAGAGAAAAGGAACAAATAAAGACTTTATTTGAGATGAAAGAAAAAAGAAATTGAATAAGGAAAAAAATATTAATTGGGATTGGAACAAAGTTTTTTTTAATTTGCAAGCACAATTTAGACTCTTTTTGCCCTTGTAAGGCCGACGTAGACAAACATCAAGGTCACTGCTTTATCAGGGAATCAGTGAAGTTTGCTAGTGGCACGAGACAAACCATATCTTCTGTAGCATTGGGTAAAGTGAAATCGGTACAATATTTCGTAGAATTTCAAATTCTTTGACTTTTCTCACGATTCTTTCTACGTAGACCCGCACTGCAGCTATCGACCTCGACTTTTTTTAGTTGTTCTTCTGTGAGCTGATCTTGGCTGTTCAGGAATGGTGGCAATGTCAAGGAACACCCAATGGTCTGCAGGTCGTTCATTTCAAAAAGGTGTAAGTTTCGTTGACATTAAACAAAAAATACTAATTCAGACATACTTCCTCATTCTTCCTTATTTTTTACGTCCTTTTCACACCTGTACATTTTCATCACTTTTTGGATGTAATATAATACCAATCTCACGAATACGAAAGGCATTACACAAGACTAGACAGTGTATTCTAACGACACGATACTTGCAAGATGTAGATTACATGTTACATTTACATGCTGAGAAAATCGATTTTTCAACCGATGTACATTTGTTGCAGGTGTTCATTTTGAACAACCATGCACTTCATTATTTTGAGAGCTTTTGAAAAACTGCTAAAGACTTCTCTTTTAGTGTATTTAACAACCTGTAATCATTATTTTTACCAAAAAAAATGAATTTCATATTTCCCATTTTTAGAAAAAAAATAGTTGCACTATTCTCCTCGTACAAACAACATACTCTTTTGTTTAAAAATAAGAACAAAAAATTATAATAATATATAATCAGTCTCTCATATTTTTTTTACGGTAGTATTTATACGAAAGTGAAAAATGCCTGTTGTTTATTGGAGCAATGGTATAAAATACTATATAATTGTGGAACTTTTTTAAAATAAATTAAACAATAATAAAACTTTCCTGTTTAACTTTCTGTCATTTACTCCCAGCTGTATTTGTTTCATTTTTCTAATTACTTCTACCTTTAATGGTATCCTCGAGAACAAAATTACCTGCTGTGTATTGGAGTCAGAGGCTGTGTATTAGGCCCATGATAAAATATTATTTTTGATCTTATAAATAAATATTGACCAGATCCGTCGGTCATCACGTTGATTATTTTTCAAAGGTGTGAATATCAACAGATTATTTGTCACAAGTTAATTAAAGGTGTCATAATAATGAACTCCAAACTTTACCTGTAGACAGGTGAAAGCCGATAATCAACAAAACGATTAAATGACACCCTCCGGTGGTTCTGTCATTTGAAGGACTAACGGAATTCACAACAATGTAGTAAAATCGTAAAGTTTGAAATCTTTATTTCTATATCATAACATAACAGATTTTGACATTTTACACGGATAACTGGAGTTATCGAACCTGATGACCGCCAGGAGCGCTTAATTGGAAAGTCGTCAGTTACGAAAATTCTGTCGACATACCCCAGAAAAATATTTTTGTAAGGAATTGAATGAAAATAACCCCATCAAAATCAGATGACAATTGAGTGTTCCATACCAAAAAATACAAAAATGCTATTTTCCCCCTTTTTGGACCCTAATTCTAAAAACGCAGGGTCAGAACCTCCATTATCAATTCCAACCTTCATTTTATCTCAAGGATCGTGTTAAAATTTGAGAGAAGGATCAGATAACTAGAACAAAAGTTATTGTCCAGAAATGAACCTGCCTACAGATGCCGACGGCAACAGACCCACACCATAATACGACCTCAAAAAGTTGCAATTGTATGAAAACTGTAAATTGAACAACTTGTGTCAATTATATGATTGATTATCATTGTAGATCATCAAAAATCATAGTTGTAAAAAATGACAGGTCTAATACTAGTCCTTGGCCAGATTTGAACTGACATCTTCCCATAATCAGGGATGTACTTGCCTTGTACTACAAGGACTTGTACACTATGTCAGACCTATCCCTAACATTAAATTATTAGCTTTAAAAGATATCGGTAATCAAAATAAATACTCCGATACAATACAACATACCCCACTTTCTTACACAGTCACAGAACATCTATAAAAAGGTTTGTTCAAATCTTCCTAGCATGTTACAACTGGTAGATAAACCTATGATATTAGGAACAAAACACTATCCTACAGTAGTTTCAACTTTATATTTTTGTGCATGCTCTTCATTTCAAATTTGAATTTTAACATCTTACCAGTTTATATCCATCAGTGAACATCTGTGGATCTCTCTGTGCCATGGCATCATCTCATCTAAAATATAACTTGGCATTTTATAATTATACCCCAACTCAGAAGGAAGGGAGGTATACTGGTTTACCTCTGTCTGTCTGTCTGTCCGTCCGTCCGTCCGTCCGGGTCGCCCGTCACAAATATTTTCGTCTCACTTTTTTCAACAATTACAAATCACAGCTTCTTGATATTTGGTAGCAAGCTTCACCTAGGTGGGTTGTACTGTGTGACACATTTTCAGACCCTTTGATTACCTACTTCCTGTTTGCTGGACACATTATGTTTTTTCAATTTAATACACCTACACAAAAATTTTCGTCACAATTTTCTCAATAACTATATACCACACATTTTTGGTATTTGGTACTGAGATCCAACTAGGTAGGTTGTACTGTGTGACACATTTTCAGATGTATCAATTCCCTACTTCCTGTTTGCCGGACACATACTTCTCAATGTAATACACTTACACCATGTACACAAAATTTTCGTTACACTTTCTCAGTAACTACATATCATAGCTTCTTGGTATTTGGTAATAAGATTCAACTAGATAGGTTGTACCATGTGACACATTTTCAATTGCATCAATTTCCTACTTCCTGTTTGCCAGACACATGTTCTTTTCAATGTAATACACTTATACAAAATTCTGGTCGCACTTTTTTCATTAACTTCACATCACAGCTTCTTGGTATTTGGTAGTGAGATTCAACTAGGTAGGTTGAACGGTGAACACATTTTCAGAGGCTTCAATTCCTTACTTCCTGTTTGCCGGACACATACGTTCTTTTCAATGTAATACACTTACACAAAATTTTCGTTACACTTTTCTCAGTAACTACATATCATACCTTCTTGATATTTGGTAATAAGATTCAACTAGATACATTGTACCATGTGACACATTTTCAGACACATCAACTTCCTACTATCTGTTTGCCGGACATATGCTTTTCAATGTAATACACTTAAAGTTTAAACTGCAAACCACAGCATCTTAATATTCGGCAGCAAGCTTTAACTAGGTGAGTTGTACCGTGTGACGTATTTTCAGACTTCTGGATTATCTGCTTCCTGTTTACTGGACAGATTATGTTATTTTCAGTATGATACACTGAAACAAAAGTTTTGTCACTTTTTCTCGAGTACTGCATCTGTGCATATCACAGATTCTTCATATTTAGTAAACAAGCTTCCTGAATGACAAAAGAACACAGTTAACTTTTTATATATCAGTTATATGAAAGTAAATAGATTTCCCACAATATTAACAAGGTATGGACACCAAATATGTCTCGCCTGCATTTCAGCCAAACTGACAAAGGCCTTCCATATGAAAATAAAATCACTGAATTTCATATGCAAAGATCATGTAATACTTTTCAGGACCATGAAAATGAGGTCAATGTAAGGTGACGTGTGCCAATCTGATATGAACATATCATGATGAATATATGGACCACATATGGTTGCTCTATGATGAATGGTTACTGAGAACCGGAATTAATCACAAACTTTTACATAAATTTCTTAAAGTCATTGGACTTTAAAATAGTGAAAATAATGTCCAAGTAAGGTGATATGTGTCAAGCTGATATTTACATCCCGTGATGAATGTGCGGACCAAATATGGTTGCTGTATGATGTGTGATTACTGAGAAATGGACCAGAGCATAAAAATGTGACAAAGTGAGTGGATTGTGAAAATGAGGTCAAGGCCATGTGACATGTGTCAGGCTGACATGTACACCCCGTGATGAATGTGTGGACCAAATATAGTTACATTATGATGTGTGGTTATTCAGAAATGGACCTGAGCACGAAAATTTAACAAAGTCAGTGGATCATGAAAATGATGTCAAGATCATGTGACATGTGTCAGGCTGACATGTACATCCCCTGATGAATGTGTGGACCAAATATAGTTGCTGTATGACATGTGGTTATTCAGAAATGGACTTGAGCATGAAAATGTGATGCAAATTTAGCAAAGTCAATGAACCGTGAAAATGAGGTCAATGTCATGTGACATCTGTCAGTCTGATATGTACATCCCATGATGAATGTGTGGACTAAATATAGTTGCTGTATGACATGTGGTTATTCAGAAATGGACTTAAGCATGAACATTTAACAAAGTCAGTGGACCATGAAAATGAGGTCAAGGTCATGTGACATGTATCATGCTGACATGTACATCCCCTTATGAATGTGTGGACCAAATAGAGTTGCTGTATAACATATTGTTATTCAGAAATGGACCTGAGCACGAAAATGTGATGCAAATTTAACAAAGTCAGTGGACCGTGAAAATGAGGTCAAGGTCATGTTTCAGTCTGACATATACATGCAAGGAGTGTGTGTTTGTCCAAATATAGTTGCTGTATGACATGTGGTTATTCAGAAATGGACCTGAGCATAAAAACGTGACGCAAATGTAACAAAGTCAGTGGACTGTGAAAATGAGGTCACGGTCATGTGACATGTGTCAGTCTAACATGTACATCCCATAATGAATGTGTGGACCAAATATAGTTGCTGTATGACATGTGGTTATTCAGAAATGGACCTGAGCAGGAAAATGTGACGCAGAGTTAACGCCGCCGCCGTCAAAAGCATACCTAAATTATATTTTTTTCTACAGCGCATGGATCAAATGAAAATCAGGATCAAAATATTTATTTACAAAATCTTCCAAGCCCCTCCCCCCCCCCAAAAAAAAAATCAAATGGTTGTCTCCTAATTTGCTGTTTTTCATTTGCTTGCCGGTTGAAAAAGTCACTCTATTCCCTTCTTCACTGCAATGTCCAGCTTCATCCAATGGTGGATTTTGTTTACTAAAAACAGTTTGGACTTTTTGGAAATCACCCACTGACATATAGTGATATTGTCATCTTTTATTATTTCGCTTCCCAGTAATCTGTTTCAAGGTCACTTCAGCAGGTCAACAACATACAGTTCCATTCATTTATTATTTGTGAAAATTTTCTTTCTCTGTGAACGTCATCAATGGAATTGGGTGCAAGATGTGCTAATTCAATACTTAGGAATAAGTGCTAATGGTACTGGGTTTTGGGGCATTTATATGGAACAAGGAGGCAAGGAAATACATAAAGGTAGGAAATAAAGAACCTTTTCACAATCACCTAAATATTTTGTAGATTTGAACCACCCCTATCCCTCATTCAGAACAAATTTATGTCATTAGTGATTTTATGCAAAGTTCATAGCTAAAAGTAGGACCTTACTGTTCCAGCTAAAAGCATGACGTTTTGAAGAAACAAAAGATATTTCACACTTTCTGACTCTGTAGATTTACCATATTATATCTTTAAGTTTTTTATATTAAAGAAATGTGACGCTGCAGAATTATGTCCTATTGTCTTTTTTTTTTCCTTTTATTTCTATGAGGGAGAAAGAGGTTAAGGTTTGCTTTTGAGTTTTAATGTATTAAATTAAACTGAAATTAGTCTTAAGTACTAGGTCTACAAGTTTGACACCAAAACAGTATTTTTTGTTGTTGTATTTAGCTAGAATATTCAACATAACCAATTACTTAACATATAGTGTTGGGATTATACACCTTTAATAAGGTAGCACAGCACAAAAATTATCATTTTTTATCAAAAAAAGTTTTTGAAAGTTCTTTATTGTCTTAACATGTAGGTGAAAAATAAT
This sequence comes from Lithophaga antillarum, assembly GCA_028566495.1. NCBI lineage: Eukaryota > Metazoa > Mollusca > Bivalvia > Mytilida > Mytilidae > Lithophaga > Lithophaga antillarum. The sequence goes on from JAOXYI010225442.1 coordinate 14,151, forward strand.
TCCAATGTGTTACACCATTACTGAGTAATTATGATAATTAATATTGTAAACAAAACCACGTGCTGAAGTCAAGATAACAAAAACAAGTGGGTGGTACTTGAAAATCCATCAGTGATGTAATAAGATACTAATGACCAGTGACTGACCACTAGATATTTACATAATTAGGTACTGAGGCAACAGGGAATATTCAGCTGAAGTAAATAACCATTACTTATCAGTTGTATTGTACATACTGCAAAATGAAAAATAAATCCCGGAAAATAAAAGAGGGCAAAAAAATAAAAAGGCCAAAAAGGCTATGAGTTTGGAGGTTAAAAATAATTTAAAGGAATCTGACAAAGGCTCATACTATAGACAGAATGAATTCTTTCATGATAACATGAACAGTAATTCTGATTTTGACACAGAGAGCATGGAGAGTAGTGATGATATAACTGAAAAAAAAACAATATCTCTTACCCAACTGCTTGCACAGCTTCTATAAATGTTCTCTCTTCTTCTCTGTTTAACTGGTGGCTGTGTCTTATGTTTGGTATTTTAGGCATTTTGGTTGTGTGTTAACATTTAATGAATTATTATTTCAGTGTAATTTGTAAACTAGGAGGAAGAGTCTATTAATAAGGAGGTGGTAAGGAACTATCTGAAGCAGTTTCTGTGTTCATATCTCATCTTTTTTGTTTGGAACATAAGCCTTTTATTAATTACAGTTCTTTATGTATGATGATAAAATTGTCAAAATGCAATTGGCATTATTAATTACAAATTTCATCAACATAATTTACAGAATTTTTCCTATTGCAATGTTGAACTGTTATCTGGTCACTGGAGGTGGAGCTTTGACCTTATCAGTAAGCAATTAACCTCACACGCAGGTCAACTGATGTAACAACTCCCGCCAAATGCCATTAAGCATTGTAAACATTGCTACACAGCTTCAGATATGATACTATATTTATAGTTTGTGTAGATAATTGACATTTTTTGTGTACAGGAATTGGTGTTTTATAGTTCCAATACACTCCTGGAGTATTCCCAGGTCATTTGAACAACTGTAATAGTTTTGGCAGGGGCCAAATGAGGGAAAACATGATTTTCTCAAATTTCACAGCTTCATTTTCAACACAAAATACCAACTTGTAATGAAAATAGCTATATAGGTTCCTGTATATACAAATAAAAGACCTGCAACAAAAAATGAACGAGGAGTTCCACTGACGAGGTTTGCTGACGGACGGACGGACAGATGGACGGGCCCATTAGAACATCCCCGAACTTTCTTCAGAAAGTGCGGGGATAAAAATAGGTGAGAATCAAGTCTTTCATTTTCTATGCTCTATATGTGTTGTTTATTGTAATTGGTTTGTTTCTTTGTTCAACAATGGAATTGTCTGTCCATTCTGAATTGTTGACTTTTTTTGACTATGTCTTGGATTTCTTCAGTTTCTCAAGAATTTTTTTTATTATCTGATTATTGCCTAAATAAATAAATAAATTGGACGTTTTTCAAGTTGGGGCGTTTTTGTCACAGCAAAATAAGTAAAAAAATTACGGGGCGTTTTTGAAATCGGGAGATTCTGAAAGGGGGCGTTTTGTGGAAAGTGGGGGCGTTTTTAAATGGGGGCGACTTTGAAACAGGGGAGTTTTTGCAATGGAGCGATTTGACCTGATACCGGAACCAGATTAGAAAGAAGAAACAGTCGGTCATTTTATGACGAGATCCACAGTTTTTGCACCCATGCAGCATCGTCAGTTAACGTTAGGTGCACCACTGAGCGATCAGAGATAACAAACTGGTACCCTGGAAGTTTAACAAGTTTTTTGGATAAAAATTCAACCAGTCATTCAATGATTTCCTCCAAAACAGCTCCACCTAGCATTAACTGACATTGCTAACCCATGAGACCCCACAATGCATCTCTGCAATGTAAACTTCCGCTGGACAAAAAAATTTAAAGCATTAGTATATTGGATATTGATACATTAAAAAACCACTATTCTACATATGAGCTTCGCTGGAACACTCGCTATTATATACATCATGTACACATTTAAATGTAAAGATACTGACTCCTGTATCGGGTAGATTTCCCGGGGGGGGCTACTTCCTATATTTTGAGTGGTGCCGCAGTAAAGGGTCCTATTTTTGAGATCCTGCTGTCTTGAACAGGGTCATAAATTTTATCCAATTGTCCAGAACAGGGTCACATTCTGATATATTGCAGAAATTCTGTCAAATCTTTCATAAAAACAATGAATTTACGATATACCATGGAAATCTTCATGTACCAATTTGTATACTTTTTAATTTTTTCATGTATACTAGTATATTTTTAATTTTCTTTTTAAGTTTTCTTTTACACTAGTGTCTTGAACAGGGTATATTTTTTCAAGGTTGGTACAGAACAGGGTGTCATTTGTGCTTTCGTTGGGTTTTGAACAGGGTCAGTTTTAGGAAGGGCAATTGGAACAGTTATAACAGTCACAAAAAGCTACAAACGTGTCATTGAAACCATAAATTTCATGAATATGTGGATGGAATTTTTCATACAAATGTTTGATAAATAACTTGAGTCTCAAATGAAAATGTACCTGACATGGTTCACCTCCAACTTCTACATAATATGCTCATGTCGGTGTTGATCACCGGGCATTCTCCCAATTCAACTTTGATGATGTGTAAATGGGGTGTTAATGTTCTGTGTATGTCCATTTCCACTGCCTCATACAGCCTTCTAAATAGAACTCTCGACACATCGTTGTCACAGTGCATTGTATATTTCCCACTTTTCAAATTTACACTGGTATATTGTCGTCTTAGGAACATGATAACATTGAGAGTTTATATTAAATGGTATGCCCCTGGTCAAAGCAAATAGAATTATATGCAGAAAACCAATTACAAAAAGACTGGTCATCATGGTCATTATGAAACAACTTTCGTAAAAGAACTTCCTAGTGACGGGAAATTGTTACATTGTGTATTGTGCTAATTTATCTACCTACACATAGTTTACTTTCAAAAAGGTATGCTTTTGGTCGCAGATTTTTTTCATTAACTCATAACTCTATTAAATACTATCAAAAGGGAAATGTATTGGTTTTATCTATTTTTTAAACGTTGAGATCGAACACGTAATACTGAATTCACCCTTTTCGGTTTATATAACTGCGGTGATACGTTAAATTTAAACCTTTTAATTTTTCCGCGTTATAATTAATCATGTATTTGTCTATTTCACCAAATGAATTTACGGAAAAAATCTTTAAATAGCAGATGTTACAGTTCGATCTAATTTTTTTGCAGGAAATATTTAATGAGGTTTTGTGAAAAAAAAGGGGGGGGGGTGTACAAATAAATGATAACGT
>JAOXYI010225443.1:0-10938 GCA_028566495.1 Lithophaga antillarum
TCCTATCACCATCTTACGGAGTGTACATTTTGCAACTTGTACGCTTTGTGCGAATCTGCACTAGTCTCGATGATTTCAATGAGCATAATTTTACTATGCGAAGAAACGTCTTTTACAAGTTTATACATTTCACAGACTATAAAATACATTTAGAAAGTTAATAAAACTCAAAATCGGAAAGATATTTTTGTAACCACGTCATATGTTCAAAGGGCTACATAAGTGAGCTTCTTATCAAATCAATAAAAATGGTTCTATCTTCAGATTATCTGAACTTTAAATACGCATTGGCCCATCACAAATACTGTCGATTTCATTTGAATCCTACGATGATATATCGTCAAAGCTTATAGACCATTATGGAGTCCGTATCACAGATGATTACAGATTTATTCTCAGTATCGCAGTCATTACTCCCTTTTCCTTACCTGATTTACGACCTTGTCACTGGCTTATACAATGGGAAATATGACGGGTGGGACATGCTTACCCTTCCCGAGCATTCTGTGTCACTCCCAGTTTTTGTTAGATTTCGTATTGTTCTGCCTGCAGTTTCCAGTGTCCTTTGTTTGCTTCCAGTTTGTGTTAGTATTACTTTGATCCTTTGTTGGTAATGGGCTTGTCTAGTCCTCTGGGTGTATGCTTTATGAACTATGGTAATCTTCTCATTCTTTTTACCGGTAATGTTGCTGCCTTTTTTGTTTTCTTGTGAGACAGTATATAATCAACAGTTCTGGTTGCCTTAACTAGCTCCGGGTAGATCTGTGTATATTTGTTCCTGTTTTGCTTAATTACATATTGTACTTTTTTCATTTCTGTATTTTAGCTAGTGATTATTTTGCTGATTATTATACTGTACAGTTTTTGTGCGTTTTATTTCACATCAGGGTTTCGAGATTACGAAAAAGGAGGTTTGAATGCCAGTAACATCGGTTTAATCTCAATACTATGTAGTGTATGTACCAAGTCAGGATACTCGTTTTTCTGTTGTTTATTGAGATGTACTTCTTTGTTGACCGTACCTGTAATCTTCGTTTTCAAAATGTCTTATATTGAATGGCTTAGCATACATTTGTACAATGAAACAATTGTATTGATCATTTCATTCTAGTAATCATTTTTAGTCATTTAAAGTTGTAGACAGACATTAAAATACATTGTCACCGGTACGGACATATAGATTCTCCTTCTGCTTCCCGTGGATTACGATTTTCGTTGCTCGAGATAGTTAATTTTTTTATTTTAACCGTGAGCCTCGGCGAGCTGGTTAAAATTTAAAATTTAACTATCGAGAGGGGAGAAATATCGTAATCTGCGAGTATTAGAAGGAGAATTTATTCTTCTTTGATTTAAACGCACAATTTGTCAGTATGATCCCTGTATGGACCCTCAACACTAGTATCGTTACCAATAACGTTACCATTGATGTGACGTGATAATTATTTCCTTTACCAATGACAAGTCGAGAATAAAGGGGAAACGGGCAGGAATTCGTACGAAGAAATTTTAACAACTAGAGGTCAAACAAATTGTTCTCCACTCGGTCGAGAAAGGTGAAAATGTACCTAATCACGGGAGAAAGTCATCTTTATCGTTCATCAGTGTACAATATAAATTTGATTTTAACCTTAGTTGTATTAGTCAGTAGTTCGTACTTCCTTAAAAAAAATAACGTACTGTTCCAAAGGTAAACTTACATTACTATTTTTTTAATTTATTACTTTTGCTTTGTATTATTTCTGTTTTGTTCAATATTAAAAAGAAAGCTTTCTTTCCCATCAAAATAAAGTGTCATTAAAGACTTAACTGTTTATCATTCGCTCATTTTTTGCAAAATATTGACATAAATATAGCATAGTAAATAGTGAGTTATGTATTTTTAATCTGTGGTTTCTATAAACCTATCACTGGTCTCACTGGTAAGATTGATATGTAAGCTTTTATTTTAAAGACAGATTCATATTTGTCCTCAGCAACGGTTGCTGTGGTACTAACATTTTAAAGGAATAAAACCTAAAATGTTCTCATTTTTTCAGCCTCAACAGAAATTCAAAGACAGGAAATTAAAACCTGACATTGAAACAGACACTGTTTTTTATGAATTATTATGCTTCACAATCCATATTTTTGAGAAATGCTGTGACAAGTTCAGTAAATTGAAATAACAAAGCATTTAGGCTGTTGCTAAGCAACATAAAAAATATAGAAAAAGTACACTTTTTGATAATTCTTATATGTATTGGGTTGTTTTAAGTATCTTTGCTCATGAATCTTTATTTTTCTCACGACTGCAAGTTGTTATTAAAATTTCCACGAAAATATTGAGGTTGCTAGTCCTTAGCAACCATCTGATGGCCTTAGCAACACAGAGCTTACTAATATCATTCGCAACATAATATATATATACCTACTGAATTTCAACATATAATTCAATGTTTTCTTTTTAACGTTTGAAAAATATGTGGTTATGACACTTTCATTTTCCCATCCTTCTCAAAATGTGAAGAAATACAGCAATTTATAAATTCCAGGGAATGAATTAGCCAAACTGTGCCGGAAGTTGCGCTCTATTAGGGTAAACCTATTTTGCAATTTATAGTTTCTTCATCATTTTTACAAAACTGCAAATGACATTTTTGACAAGTAAACTATACTGCTCTTACAATTAGTTGGCCTGCATGCAGCCTTGTAGATTTGAGAGGAAGACATGCTCGATAACATGTCTTATTCTGATAGCTAATCTACAATGTACTTTGCATGAGATCAAAATATTCTTCTTTGCACATTTGCCTCCCAAAATCTCCTGATTTGTCCTGAATTTCTTATTATTTTAAAATTTCCCTCTCAAATTTTACTCAAAGGTGAGGGATCTTCCTTTTCCAAGGTTCAAGAAGTTGGCAGGTACGAGTTCGAATAATCTGGCTATTTTTGTACATTTTATAACTTTGCATCCAAAACGGTTAAAACTCTGCTAAGTGCTGTATACTACAAAGAAGCAAACCGATTCGACCCAGGGTGAATTGTTGGAGTTTTATGTAACTGTTTTATCTCTCAATAAATTAATACGTTTCGTCAACATTAATCGCTTAACACCAGCAAAACGAGCAGTGGAAATAGCACATTTTTATGTGTTTATGATCTTGAGAAATTTACATTTTCATATTGACGGCAGACATTCTGGAATTAAAATGATATATCAACTGTAATTTACTACAGAAATTTCGGCTTTTATTAGCAATTCCAAAGGAAGTTACGTTACTTACCTGTCGTAAGATTTGTCTTGGACATGCACAGTGCACAGAGACTTGTAACTACTATCCAGGTAAAAGGTGGGATTCGAAATTGTTCGGGTTCTAGGATGCACAAGTTCCTCGAGAACCCAGACAATTTCGATTCCATATTTTGTAGAAGCCGGGTAATTTCGAATTTCCACATTTGTTCCCAGTCAGTTACATGCCCCTGTCATTTGACGTGTTCGTAATATGCTGGTTTTCACCCTTTTGTTAATTATATCATATTTTGACCTAAATGGGTTTTTCGTCAAAAGACAAATAGAGGAATTATTTCATTGTATTTTAAAATACTCCTTTAAGTTATTATGTCCCCACTTTTGTGGTTTTTAATGTGCAAATAAGTCAAAAATGTATGTTACATTCAGATTCACCTTCTTTCACGGGCGCAGACATTTTCTCGAAAGAAGAGTAAATAGCGAACAGTGAGGGTTTGTGATTTTTCCTGACATTTCTGAAAAGATCGTCAACTACAATCAAGCTAAATAACTTTACTATTTCTTCAAAAAATAATTACAACATATACTAAACGAAAGCTTTTATTCTGTAGATCTGTTTTTTAAGTTTTTATTATTTGACGATTTGATAAACAAGAAAATACGATTTCCGAGATTTTTGTTGAAAATAACACACAGGAAACATCGCGAAATCCTATAATACACATGTATTTCAATTTTTCAGCAATATTTTCGGTAATTTACAAATCTGGATGGATGGAAATTATGAAAAAGTCATCATTGTTCCACATCAACTGCAATTTTTCAATTTTATCATAAACCCAACGTATGACGGCACTTTATTCAATATAGAATAAAGCCCGATTTCTAATTTTTAATTTTTTTTAACGAATTTTGTGGTTACACGATAATTTACAATAGAAATATTCACTTAAACTAACAACAACCCTTATAAGTTATACATCAAGAGACGGCTTTTTCCTAAGCTTCAGGAAAATATATAACACATTGTTAGTTTAAAGAATAACTACACCACAGTTAAATGATATTGAGCCATTAGCCATATAAAATATCCCTAACTACCATATATGGTAGTTATGAACGGTAAAGAGTTAATGAATCGAGTTCTTCCAATAAGCAAATTGAAAAATTAAGGACAGATGCGCGTTTTTTTTGTACAACTAACCAAAGTTAAAGCAAACGTGCAAATGTAATCCTTTTTGTACTTTGAAAGGATGCGGTCGAACCTGTGACAGTGACTATTATAGCACATGTATCTGTTTGAAGAAAACGTCACCCATGGTAAAGGAAAGAATTCAACATTTACATCTAGATTATTCCATTACTTAGTAGCTTCAGAAATTAATCAAGATGTTAGTGAAAAAACAATTTCAAATATTTAAAACAATTATTAGTTGTTAATTATCATTATAATAATTTTTAGGGAGAGTTATTAAGCATTTAAACAGCTTGTTAGGCTAAATTGTGAATTCATCCGCTACGAATTATGCCCCTATCATCAATATTAGTTATATTTTATCTTGCGCCTTAGTCAAATACTTCTATAGCGCAGACATCATATAGGTGAGCGGTAATCTCAGAAACAAACAAAGCGGTATTTCACCTAAAATGATAAAAAAGGGAAAATCTGTCGATCGTTTTTGAGGCGACAGTAGAAAAACGTACTGGTAAAATATGGCAGTTTATGCACAACAAAACAACAGAAGTATATTCACAAATAAAAAGAAAGAAACAAAATGGAAAAAGACAATCTAACATTGAGCTCGGATGTATTGATAGGTAACCTTTTTCTGCTTGTTGCACCCGTTGTGCTGCAATTGGCCTTGATTGCTAGAAGGAAGTTTCATACGTTGTTCAGTTTCGGGTTCCGATATTTGATTTAGAATACCTTTTACCTCTTAAACTAATAAATACAAACATTATCCGTTGGTGAGAAGGTGAACACTGCCATCAGATATTTAACAGAAAAGTTATACTCGATTGAAAGATAGTGCAGCGAATTTTTGAAATTATTGCAACTCGGAAAAATGTTCTGGTTTTACATGATTTCGTTTATTAGCTGGTACAGCGCACTGGTTCCCGAACCAATACAGAGCTAGTAGATGAAATTATTTTAGAACTCGCTGCACGTACAACCTGGCTTAACAGGATACTGAAGAATACCACCTCGAGGTGAATAAAAACAGCTACTAAGCAAGCACAAATTATTTTGAAACTTGGGTTAAATTTATTTGTCAATTCGGTTTCTTCAACTTAGACAATCAGGACTCTCCACCAACTGGTAAATCATGCGTAATTATAAAACTTTCCCTAGGAAGCAACGAATTCGAAACTACCATATTGCTTCACCCAAAAACATCAGATTATCAATATTAAAAAAAACAAAGGATCGTTGTACTAGTATATCTAGATAATACAAGACCTACCATGAACGAAAAAGAAATAAAAACGCAAAAGATAAGACAAATACGAACTGCACAAAAAACTAAGATTGACAGAAAATGTAAATAGTGAAGTAATAAATCGCCCCTGTGTCCAACAAATCTGCCAGGAGCTTAAAAAACAATAAAAATACAGTCAGTACAATCCATGTGAATCAATATCCTGAAGTGATAATTAAACGTAAAGTGTCGGAACGTAAAGAATATTAAGGCTTTTATTTTGTCAATGTATAAGTGAAGTAGTGAATACACAAACTAAAACCTTTGTGTATTGCTTTAATAAATACAACATTCTGTTTCAAAATGAAAGTACAAATGATTACTAACCAACTCTATACAAGCCAGTGTTAGAAGAACTCTGACTAAAACTTTCATTTTTCACATACATAGCTATACATCAAAGAACAGGAAGCGTCATTCCATCTGTAGGAATGTGTTCTTTCAAGGCAAGCACAATCTTGGTTTGCATAGTTGTTTGGCTGATTAATAAGCCAGTCACTGTACTTCAGCTCTTTTTTATCGGATGTCTAAATCCATTGCTGTTCTTTGTCTATGTCATTTGCTCCAATCCAAATTCCTGCCTCACTGTAGTGGTCTATATGAAACATAATTTGACAAATACATATTTTTCATAATTCCAATAGTTTTTGCTTATTTCACATTAATTAATCTTTATCTTTTAAACCCTTTAATATACAGTTGAATTGTTATCTTGAACACGAATAAGTATCGATAACTCTAATTGAAAATATGATCCCTTCATATTCACAGTGAGCCAGTTTTATTCCAGAGTATTACTCGGCTATGTCGTAATAAGATGAATGATCTCTTCGACTTGGACAGAACTGTATTTCAGTATGGATAAATATTTAATATTAACAAGTTTTTATTGAGTTATTTTAATTTCAGTTGAGAAAATCAATCATTTGTAAGATAGGAATGTAGTAAATCAATTAATCGAAAACCCTTTTTATGAATAAATTTTACCAGTCCTAACACAGTTTAATTAGAGCTGATTGACCACATTTGTAACTGCCGTAAAACAGATTTTATTTGTATAATGAATTTTAATAAATAAAAACAGATCATACGTATTCATATTCGTAAGTATAAATCCACATTTAAATTAGGAAGTTTACATTAAATACATGTGGATACATGTTGATAACACAAACATCACATATTGACAGAGTTATTGTTTTTTGCACTTAATTTATATGCACAATAGAACTGTAAAAAGATAACACCTCGGTACGATCTTATAGATTTTAGGTGCTACATGACATTTTACATCATGTCCCATGTGTACATGTTTTGCCCTTTACATAACTATCTACCCTTTTTATCTATTTTGGGGCATTTTTTGTTAAATTATCCTGACAAACAAACTTTGAAACACAAGAAATTGCAATATTATTTAAAAAAAACCGCTTTACAAAAACTAAGTTTCAGCAGTCAGCCAGGGTAGCAACTTATCATTTTTTAAAGTCTTCATGGAGACTGTGGACAAGGGGATTCCCTTCAACCTTATATCTTCATTATATGTGCAGACAGAAATTCTTAGTATTAAGAAATAATAAACATATAAAGAGAGGAATTATTGAAAAATCCAACAGAGAACATATAATATCAGTTTTCAGAGGCGACCTACCTTATTTCAGGTGAAAATGAGAAATCACCGCGAGAATCACTTGAGGAACCGAAAACTTTTTTAAAACAACTGATTTTTTTTAAACACAATCTATATGGATAGGTAGAATAAACGTGCTGGTGTTTTGTGTCAAGAGTGAAATTTTGAACGTGGCAAAACAAAGTTTACAATACTGGCATTGACGTTGATCTTAATCGTGATCAATTGTCTCATCAAATTTGAAATACAACTTGTGAAAGTTAAATTAATTCTAAAAAGTTGGGAAAAAAGAAATTTAGCTCTTATTTGTAAAGTTATAAACAGTTGGTACAGTGATGAAAACCTCGTTAAAACCTGTCATAACCCATCTCTTTTTCTCAATACCAAATCTATCTAAACAATTCATAAAAAACCAAAATACTATTTTTTTTAACTTTATGTGGAAAGTCAAGAAGCATATTATAAAAATATATGAGGAAGGTGGATTGAAAATGATAGCAGTTAAGCCTTTTACTAAGGTGCTTAAAACTACATGGATAAGAAATCATGGCAGTCTGCTATTGAATCATACATAGATGTTGTTAAACTAGTAAACTGTGGAACAGAATATATAAAACCATTGGAAAATACCATTACAAATATATTTTGGAAGGATGTTTGGAAAGATTGGTTATCACTGTTAAATATTCAGGATAAAAAACCTCACATACATCCAGAAAATGCCATTGTTTTGTAACAATCTCTTTCGTGTTGGTAACAATAGTCTTTTATATGAACTGGTTTTGAAAAATAATATATGTTTTTTAAATGATCTGTAATGTGATAATGGAACTTTTTATCTTTAGAAATTTATACCAAATTCAAGTCAAAGTTTTACAATATCATGGTTTGTTATCATCAACATGACTGTGTTTGATTTCTTAATTTGAGGCTATGGCATTAGGTACAAGAAAAAATGTCCTTACCTCTACTGCAGAATGGTTCTTTTTACGAAAAATAATTATGGCTTAATAAATATGTAGAAATTTTTTTATTAAAATCAAACAAATTCCGCTGGTCAAATAAATGCAATTAGATTCTAAATACTCAATTACTGATTGGAAAAGGTATATAAAATACTTTTCTCTCTGACAGAACACAAAACTTAAGTTTAGAATAAACGATAGAATTCTTGCTGTTAATGAATTTCTATATAAGATTAAAATAAAAAATAAGTAATGTTAAAATCCTTTCACATATTTTGTGCGAATGTGAGAAAGTTTAAAATTTATTAGATTCCCTAGAAACTTTAAATTAATCTTTATTCTTGGTGATTTTTGCAGTTCCGAACCCTAAAGATATAGTAATATTCTCAAATTAAATACATCGTTTATATCATGAAATACACAAAAAAACACTGAGCTTAGCAGGTCTTTGAAGTTTAAAATCTTTGTAAAAAACATTAAAATACATAGTTGTAAAAACTGACACATTAGATACTTTTGTTAAGGACTGGACTGGCAGCTGTTGAAAAATATATACACTTGACATTATTTAGGGTGATTTCTGACAGTTATGACGAAGATGTCATCAACATACAAATAACTTTGCATTTAGATTTCATTATTAAATCTGCATACTATCTAAATGCAACCTGACATAGGCTATACTATTACATTCATATTTTTTCTTTATTGGATATGTTATGCATACCCTTTTCTGCCATATCCGCTCATTACCCAAATTAAACAAAGTTCTGTAAGTTGTTGGAGCAAAATTGAGGATTTATTTTACATATTTAAAGATAAAATACTTTTCATGTTATGTTAAAGGGAAAAAAATATATATCGCTATACATGTATTGTAAACAACAATCATACAGGACTATTGATACATCATTGTCGGATAAATGCATATTTTGTTATCTATGGTTTTTTTTTTGTATTTTGAAACAAAGAAATAGTGGTAAAAACATTAGAAAATGTCTGACTGTGTAATTTACATAATTAATTCTTAATATGCTAGAATGTTTAAAGCACTAAATATTTGTCTAAATTGTATATCTTAGTAAAACTTGAAATGTATTCTTGTTTTATGTACATAATTGAAAAGTAAAAAAATAGAATAAATAAAAGAATAAAAAGCAAAATTGAATTTAAAACTCCCCAAAAAGTTTTTTAAGCATGTGTCAATACTTGCCGGATCCTTCTGTAGAAAGTACTTAACCAGATGAAATAAATATATCTTGACATACCCTTTACTGTTAAGGTCAGCCATTGATTTTCCACTGCATCATCTATCTTTACGAGGTTTGCTTCCCTTTGTTCACAGTCATTCTGAAATAACCAAAGCAAGATCATAATTGTAGTTTGTTTTTCAATTTGTTAACGATTATGACAAAAGAATTAGATGTATACATGTAAATTGTGACAAAATTCCAAATATTAGAAAACTAAAATATATTATCATGAAATATTACAAAAAACTATATATAACTTTAAAAAATGAAAGAATTGATACTTTTGAAAAAGATTGAACCCCATTAAAATATCTTTTTCCTGAATCGTTATTTATTTAGCATTGTGTAATTGTCAAAATATTTCTTTTTCCAATGTATAATTTAACTGTAAGTTTCAGTATTACAAGAGTACATCAAAACAATGTTTTATATATTAGACTGTTGATGGAAAAGAGCAAGTGAGAAAGGGCGAGAGAAAGCGGGAGGATGAAAGTGTTTTAACATAGTACAATATGTAAGGAAATAACATTTCTATAAAACGTAAAAAAAGGAATAGTAATATTTTTTCCTTTTTTTAAAATCCTGACGACTTGAAAACAAATTGAAAAAAGATCGTAATTTAAAAAGACAATTTATTTGGAACAAGAACAAATCGAAAGCAAAAATATTAAACTTGGTATATTGTTTTCACACTTTTAACTTGAAATATTTAAATATTGCAGTATGGATATTTTCACATCCAGTGTACATTAATCAATGTTAATCTAATCAACTTCAATGAATTGTATTGGATAAAATATTTTTTAAGTAGAAAAATTAATAAACTTTAGGGCGTGGCATCCAACTCTTAATAGGACTGAAATTGATATGTAAGTGGATTAGAAATATGATTTTTTTTTCAAAACGATTTAATCAGCAATTTTGCAATAATATTTGACAACTGAAAGGATAATTTTTATTATTCAACCGACAGGAAAAAAAAAACATTTGTATTAAGTAGCGTTGTAGGCATTTCCCATAATATTATGAGTTATGGAAAGTGGCATTCACCAGTCATGTAACCCACATAATAAGAGTTTTCATTTACGGAAAATTAATCTCACCATTCACTATTCACTATCATTCATAGGGCTTTCTTGACGATATATATAGTTAGTTCCGAGTATGTCATATTCATTCTAAAATGAGCCGGAGAAAATAAAAACACTGAGATATACAAAATCAACATGCTAAAGCGGGATAAGATATGACCTATGACCTTTTGCACATTAAAATTTTTTAATTAAAAACATACCTGTGCATCATCCCAAGTTAGTTTATTTAGTCCGAAATAATAACCGTGGCCATCGAAAAATATCAAATGAATCTCACAGATAGTCTC
>JAOXYI010225554.1:0-10937 GCA_028566495.1 Lithophaga antillarum
TCAAAACATGAAAAAATTTACAAAAAAAAAAAAAAAAAAAAAAGAGAAAATGTTATCTTTAAAGAAAGTCAAGCAGAGTCCTACACTTGCATCTTCAAAAAACTTAGGATACCGCGACTGATTTAGCTCAATGTGCATTGCTGATTAAAGAATTCAGCAGGAAAGACAAACGAAACGAACAAAAATGATACAGGATTAAAAATGGTAATCTACAAAAATATATCACAATTTTTAAAAATATGTACTAATTGTCTGATGTTTAATTTCAGGATGCCAATCGGAGAAGTGTTTGTATCGTTCTTGAAAATTTCTAAATGGAGGAAACCGAAACGGAAAACGTTAAAGAAGAGCCGCCCAAGAAGTATAGTGGATGTTACGGATGTTATCAGGAACATAGAGGGGTTAGAATCGTCATACCAGTCTTTTGATATTGATTTCCAATACGAGAATGATGTTCCGTCAAAACTTCGACAAACACCAAAGAAATCACGTAAATCCGAAAACAGAAAGTCGTGGATGTCATTTGTGTGTGGAGTTGATAATTTTGACTTTCAAAAACCGAATGAAGAAATGATTAAACCAGAAAAACTACCAGCAAAATCAAGCAAGGCCGAAAACAGAAAATCTTGGATGTCGTTAATGTGTGGAACTGAAAATTTAGATTTCGAAAATCAGTTTGAAATCCTGGCAAATGTTGAGGAGTCACCAGAGAAGAACAACAAAGGTGAAAATAGAAAATCTTGGATGTCGCTTATGTGTGGATTAGAAAACAAGGAAAATGACTTTAAAAAATCAGCTTACAGAGACTCCGGAATTTCTCTTCTTTCTGATGAAGATTTCACAGTGCCCGCAATGCAAGCCCGAGCAAAGTATCAAAGCAAGTCATGTGACGACATTTTAGACACTTTACGTCAGTGTGACGAAAACTGTGGCATAACAAACAATGAATCTCTCGAAAATGACTCTATGAACAATCTGTTTAGAACAACCAGCATCCAGGAAAACTCTCTCAGACTCATGCGAAGACGCCATAGAAACGTTAAAAGAAGACGTGGTAACGAATGCGATTCTTGCTATAGTTCTTGTGATTTTCAGATTCTGGCGGGAAGCAAAAGTGAAAATGACTTGACCAGTACAGACTCTATTGTCGAAAGAGAAGTTCGATTTTCAGGAATACAAGATGGTATAAAAGAGAAATCAGTTTCCACAATGGAAGTCAGTCGTTCAAACAGTCTTCAGCTAAAGTCATGGCAAATCCGGCGCCAAAGACGAGACCAAAAGAACAAGCAGAAGCGAGAATCGAGAAATCTGGAACTGCTACTGAGCAAAGACTTTGAGTTCCAAGAACGGCTGATATTGTAAACATTATAAACATTTGAATCTCAAAGAAACTTGTATCAAGTTCACGCTAATACTTTTTTTATGCTTCAGAAGGCATGTAACGGGCATTGAATAATTTGTACAAATTTTAAGTTCTGTACCATGAATACTCCGCATCATTTTGTACATGTATATCTTGTCATATCATTACATTGTAAATACTGTGTATTCAAACATTTTAGTACGCACAATCAGTATGTATAAAATAATTATAAATATATGGCTTCATCTCTTGTACTTCTACCTTGATAACAAAAGTTCGGTGCAGATTGGAAATTCTTGGTTATAAGTTTAGGTATGAATTTTTACGTATATTTTAGGTATGTATTTTTTACCAGTATTGTACAGACTAGTTTTATGAATGAAAGAATCAAAAGTACCCAGAGAAAACCAGTAAACTTTATTACCAAATTATCAAGTCGAGTGCACCTTGGCATCTGCCAAAAGTCTTGCAAGAACTCACTACTTTTGAGTTGATAGGTTTGTGATCTTTTCAGGTATAGATGTGACCAACTTTAACAGTCACCTGTACATGATTCGACCCCTATTTCCTGCATGCTAACCATTACAACATGGAGGTTGTTTTGGGGAGGAATAATTTCTAGAAAGTATTACCTGTACTCAGTTATTTAAGCAAGCCTCTTTTCTATGAATTCAGCTATTTCTGACAAGAATTATTTCAGAAATTTTTGCCTGTCAGCTACTTTGGTCTATACAGGCAAAAGCTAGAGGCTCACTTGGCCTACATCGTTTACCTGATTATAAACTGACCAATTATCAGAAATTGAAAACTATGTCAAAGACAACATTTGTTATGAAAAATCCTGTGGTGGTCATCCTGGAACTCGAACTGGCATAAAGAAAGCAAACCGCAAAGTACCATACAATCAGTCATGAACTGTTCTGGTTTGTCTCACTTGCCTCTGAGAAGATCTACTACGTTTTCCATAGGGTCTTATGTTAAACTATCTCCCGAGGTGGTAGCCATCTTGGATTTAAGATCAGCACCAAAAAACACAAATTTGTGAGGAACCCTCATCTGATCACTTGTGCATGATAGTAATTCACTCATTCAATGATTTCTGAAAATAAGCTATTTGTATGTATAGGGTCCTATGTTAAAATATGTTCTGAGACGGCAGCCATCCTTGATTTCTGATTAGTACCAAAATCATACATTTTGTGAAAGACAACAATCTAATCATTCATGCATAATCTCCATTCAATCAGTTCAACAGTTTCAGAGAAGATACTGTTTGTATGTATTTCCCATACATTTCTTAACTAAAATATGGCCCATGGTGACGGCCATCATGGATTTTGGATTGGCAACAAAAACACAAACTTTGTGGTGCACCATCATCTCATCATTCATGCCTACTCTTGATGCATTTTCCATAGAGTCTTATGATAAACTATGTCCTGCAGCGGTGGCCATCTTGGATTTCAGATCAGCACTAAAAACATATACTTTGTGAATGACCATCATCTGATCACTCATGCGAAATATTGATTAACCAAAAAAAAACCACAAACTTGGTAGAGGACCACCCAAGTATCACACCATAAAACAATTCCATCAGATGTGTGGCTTCTAACAAGAAGCTGTTTGAAATTTCAGCCAATCAATTTTTGGCTCTGGCAGCCATGTTGAATTTCTGATCAGCACCAAAAACACAAACTTTATAGAGGAGCACCTAATGCACATTCCTGCCAAGTTTGGTTCCATTTGGCTTTGTGGTTTTGGAGAGATGGAAATGTGAAAAGCTAATGACGGAAGATGACGATGGATGCCAAGTGATGACAATAGCTCACACGACCCTTCGGGTCAGATGAGCTAAAAAAGGTATTTGAAATTTCCCAGAATCATTTCTACCAAATTTCAGATCAATTGGGCAAGCTGCACGAAAGCAGGTTTTTTCAAATCATATATTTATTTCAAACTGACAAAGTGATTTCTAATGAGAACATAAAAATTTTAAAATCTATGATAACAGAAAATGGACATATATATATATATATATATGACCTACTATTGTTAAACCTCACTTCAGATAGTTCTACCTAAATACACCTTGATCTCCACAAAATTTGAATATTTTAATTCAAGAAATTTTAAATTACTGAGTTCCAAATCTTTTACACTGGAGGTCATTGGAAATGTTCCAATCAGAACAGTGTTTTACTCCTTGAAAAATGTCAAATTAAGAAAAATTCAGGTAGGAAGTAGGAATAACTTTCTTAATAAAAATCTGATTGAAAAATTTCACCATTAAGCTTTGTAATTAGCAAAAGTCATAATTTGAAGTGATGTTTAAAGCAGTGTATGGTCAGTCAATGTTCAAACATCACCTGAAACTCCATTTAACT
Source organism: Lithophaga antillarum (assembly GCA_028566495.1). Lineage (NCBI taxonomy): Eukaryota > Metazoa > Mollusca > Bivalvia > Mytilida > Mytilidae > Lithophaga > Lithophaga antillarum. The sequence continues at coordinate 3,751 of JAOXYI010225554.1, forward strand.
GTTGCTGGTCCTGTACGTATGGCCCTGTATGTCTAGGGCCTATATGACTATCTACAGCCATTATTTCCTAGGATTTTTGAAAGTACTGTAATCTGACCACAAGTGGAAAGTTAATAGTCACATCAATCTCATCACATCAAAGGTCACGTGCAACTAGATCAAATGGTTAATCCTATCTATCTATTATCTTTGATTTTAACAGTTTGGGTTGCCAAATGGTTAAGTTTCCTGATGACCACCAGCCTAACACCACTGTTGTGGGTTTGAGCTCCACAACACCACTTCGTGTGTTTATTGTGTTAACGTTTCCAGACACCTACCCAAGGTCGGGTTTTACCGGTCACATGGGTAGCTGTCCGGGCTTTCGTCCCCCAACAAGTCTTGTAGTCACGATATATCTGCAAAAGTGCTGAAAGTAACGATAAGCCACAACAAACCAACCAAATCAGACGGAAACGTACATGTAATAGATTCTTTGATTCTTAAATGGACTGAGATCAAAGTCTAGCTAAGAAAAATCGTTACACCTTTCAAATTACTTCAGTCATAATTGTATCTTTACCTTGTCATTTACGACTGTGAAAACTTTAAATAATTTGCAAATTAAGAAGGATGTCGAGTGGGAAGTACAAAATGCTTACTGACTTGAGGTATCTAAATTCAATATTTGTCATTTGTATACTAAAAATTTCTCAATCCAGGTTTTAGAAATTTTGATTCGCATGGAATATTTCGCTAGGAAATATGTTAGATTTATGTCTTTATAGACGGAAATAACTTTAAAAGCACTGACAGTATGAATAGTCGAGAACTGGCCCTAGACATATCGACAGAGATATAGAATTCAACTAAAAAGCCATCATTTCCTTTCACTGGCATATAGAAAATACTCGAGTGCCACTCAAACAGTTCAGAGCTGACCTCACGTATTCCAAAACGAGACACATACTAGGAAATGACATTAGCAATTTCGAGAAAGTAGTTTTATTGTTTTCTATTGTCTTTATTAACAAGATAATACTTTCAAACAAAGTTTGTTTATTTGCAACAGTTCTATCATCACAGAATAAAATAATCTATCACAATATAACAAAAAATATAGTTTATCTCTTGTGGTAATTTTGTATGGAAGACTATCGGGGATAATTGTCCTTCACGTAGATATTAGGCCAGTTGTGAGTTCAAAACAATGCATAGACCTAACGATTATTCAAATATTGTACGTAATCTTATCTCGTTTATTTAAAAACATATTTTTAAAAAGTATATTTTAGTGATGGAAAGTGATGGTAATGAGTCAACATGTCTCTGATAGACTTCCATACAAAACTGAAAGTACCCAACTAAAAAAAAATGAGATACTAAGGATGACCAGCGCTTACTTGATGTACTGTCAATTAGAATTGACCGAGTTTTAACCCTGAGTTAAAAAAACCTAATGATAAACAAATAACGTGTATTGTTTTTACACGATAATTGTACTTTAAGAGGTGCTTTTCTTTTCTTGGCCATGTGTCATTCTTGACGACAAAGGCTATTTATTGCATATTTTTGGGGCATTCTCGTGAAACATTAGTTGTGACTTCACTGGTCGTTAAAAATACATTTAATTTGCTGATTTATAATTCCATATCCTCAACGGAAGCCGCAATCACCGGATATTTTATTCATTTCTATCCACTTACTCTTCTTATTTTCTGTGTTAAAGATTAGGAAATTAAATCCATAAAACGATTTAAAAACTGGCATTTTCCTAGTACGTACTGACCTTTAACCTCGTAACATGAATTTTTTTTCTAAATTGTCCAATTCGAGAAAACTAACAGAATAAAAGCATCAGTACCACAAACAATAGTACATTTAAACAAACTGTGATGAAACTTTGGGGGCAAAAATAGCAGGTGCATCAAACTGGACCAAATTTAAAGAAAAATAGAACTTTTACATATCTAATACATCATTTTTTAAAGATTTTCACCCTATATTTTATTTTACAGTATCTTCAGATGTTAATGCGCACATGATCGAACTGTTTGCAAAAATACTTTTTTTCCTAAATTGAAAGTTTTATCAATAGCATGCAGAATTGAAAACAGTTGATCAAAATACTGCATACAATCAATGCCTCTTGTGCGTCGAGCACTAAATTAATACTTTAACATACTTTTAATTTAATTTTTTTAATGTTGATTTCTCGAACTTCTTTCAAACTAAGGTTACTATAAATAATAACAGACTTACGAAATACATTTGCACAGACCAAACAATACATACTTCCGACCCAAACTATTAGTATTGTTTTGTATGTGCAGTATTTACAGTAACCCTTCATCAGATTTTTTTTTCAGATTAATAGAACCAACATCATTAGATATTTTTCTCTTTTTATGTTCACCAAGACTGCAAGCTAAGATTTCACGCTTTTAGAGTAGCATGTAGTCTCTTAACCTTGAATAACTTGTTATGGTTTTCTTCATCGCTGATTTGATTGTCGTAAGGTGCTGTCTTTGTGCCATGAAGAATAAGAGTCCATTCGAAGAAGGTTCCAGTGTCTACGGCGTTGTTTTTACCCTCGGCTAGAGTTACCTGAAGCTTCCAGCGTCCACGGGCATTTTCAGCCCATGTGTGTGTTGTCATAAACGGCCATCTTGTAAAGCCATTCTTGTGATCATCGTCATTTGGTCGTTGGCTGAGGATCATTGAACTAAAATATAAAACACATTTTCACCAGTATGTCTATGTCTAACACATAACCACTTAAAAAACAAAGTAAGAATGTTGAAAATGTTCATTTTCTTAAAACGTGACGCTGTATATCATTCAACAGGGAAATCTTAGACGAAGAAATTGACAACCATATAGCTTTTCCTTCCATTTGTAACACAATCACAGTCTGAGCTGTTTCCGCAGACATTTGATTTCTTAATGTGTTTAAATATTAGGAATAACATGTCAGTTGATTTTCCACATTACTTTACAGTCTTGGCAAGATAAAAAAAAATTGCTACTTACGTAGTATTCATCGGAGATGTTATAAACATAACAACGTTTCCTCTGTATGTAGATTTTAGGGTGACAAAAGCTTGAACGTGCTCTAAGTAGTTTACTTCATTGGATTCTCCGGCACATGCATCCGTGTCTATGTGCATCTGTATTGGCTGATTGGTTGCAAATTTCCTTTAAAATAATTAAATTGACATTAGTTGACCAAAAGATACAGAAAAAAAATAATTGATTGTTTATATAGCAGGTTTGTAGTGGTCGAAATCTGGATGGGTAAAACATTGACTAAATGATCCCTGTTTTAATCAAGTTGGCTCAATACAAGTGAAAAAAGGTCACTGGAATTTTCAGATTTCATGCATATTAGTCGTGTTTGGGGAAAATTTATAAAATATATATGTATACGCCGGGTATTCGGATACTCGGAATCGGAGCGGCACACCTTTATGCGCATGTCATGGCGGGTGGGCGAAATTTTCAAATGGTCATAGCAGTTTTATGTTTTTTACTACATTTCACTGGATTTTTACAGAAACTTGACTTTTATCAGGATCAAGATGATTCTTGTTTTAAAGGGAACACGATTTTTACCTCGAAAGCGCACTGTATATCGCCAAACCAGGAATTTGTGTACAAACTAGTGTACCGGAAGTTGTCGATTTCAAAACAACGACCAGCTGATTTACACAAGAATGATTGTAATTTTAGAACTTTTTATTTACTGCAGTTGCTGATCTTAAGCGGAGATGTGGAAGCCAACCCAGGGCCAGTTAAGTATCCATGTACATTATGCAAAAAACCAGTAAAAAGTAATCAAAAAGCAATTCAATGTGATTTTTGCGATGTATGGACCCATCTGAAATGCACATCGCTGTCATTGGAACAATATCGAAAACTTGAAAGCACTGATGAAACGTACTATTGTAACTTATGTATAAATCGACTTCCAGATCTAAGCGATTCATTCTTTTATACACATGATAAAACTGGTGCTCCTGAATTCCAAACCAGTGATAGTAGTGAAGCCAATATTTCACTAGGGTCTCTATCATCAGACCACAGTGATGAGAATGAAGGAAATCATGACATTTTTGATGAGCTATATTCTATTAAGAGGAAAAATCCCAGGCGTCTTTTATGTGCCTATCTTAATATTAATAGTCTTCGATACAAGTTCTGTCATATCAAAGAACTATTACAAAAAGGAACTGTAGATTTGCTGTTTTTAGCCGAGACAAAATTAGACCAATCCTTTGTAGATTGCCAATTTAAAGTAGACAATTATACTTTCTGGAGAGCTGATCGTACTTCGAGAGGGGGAGGCTTAGCTGTCTATTTGAGATCAGACATTGCTGGAGATAGGAAGAAGAATCTTGAATTTAACTGTATTGAATCTATTGGTATAGAAATTATTTTAAATAGTAAAAAATGGTTTATATCAGGGACATACAAACCACCATCTCTATCAGATACTGAATTTTCACAAGATTTTGTTAAATATTTAGATAAAATTACCTGTAATTATGATAATTTTTTAATATTGGGAGATTTAAATTTTGATTTTTTGAATGATGATAAATGTGTTACCTTAAAAAATATGTGTGATATTTTTGATCTTACAAATTTAATAAAGGAACCAACATGTTTTACAAAAGATGCCACTCCAAGTTTGGTTGATGTTATTTTAACAAATAAACCTAATTTATGTGGTAATCTATGTAACTTTGACTGTGGTTTAAGTGATGTGCATAATCTGATTGGGTTTCAGTTTAAAGAACAGATTCCATCAAAAGCTAATGGGAAAAAATTTTATAGAAGTTATAGAAATTTTGAGAATGAAATTTTTTTGCAAGATTTAGAAATTTGTGATTTTAATATATCAGGTGATGTTGATGTAAATATAGCATATGAAAATTTTAATAGCAAATTTATTGAGGTGTATAATAAACATGTTCCTCTAAAACAGAGGAAACAGGTTAAAACACCTGCACCATTTATGAATAGTAAGTTGAGGAAAGCTGTATATAAAAAAAGAATGTTACATAATGTTTTTAAAAGACAGCGAGATAGTAAATCATGGGAACAGTATAGGGAACAGAGAAATCTGGTGACAAAAATCAAGAGAGAGTCTATAAAAAACTACTTTATTGAAAGATGTGTTGGAGGACCTAAAAGCAAAGACTTTTGGCCCACCATCAAACCATTTCTTACAAATAAAGGAAGTAATTTTCAATCGGATATTATTTTACAAGAGAATGATCAGCTATTAAATGATCAAAAAGAAATTAGTAATGTTTTTAATAATTTTTTCACTAATGTTGCTAAAGATATAGGAAAAGATTCAATTACAATTGATGAAAATCATCCTAGTATCGAGAAAATTAAAGAAACATGTAAAACTAAAGAAAAAGAAGTTTTACAGTTTAAGCCTATTTCTGAAGATTTTGTGGAAAAACAAATAAATAAGTTAAGTGTTAAAAAAGCAACTGGTATTGATGAAATTTCACCTAAAATTCTCAAACTTGCAAAACCAGCAGTCAAAGGACCTATTACTCAATTGATAAATAGGTCTTTTGAAACATCTACTTTTCCGGATAGTTTGAAGATAGCTCAAGTTGTACCCATACATAAGAAAAATAGTACTATGTGTGCAGGAAATTATAGACCTGTCAGTGTACTTCCAGCTATTTCCAAATTTTTTGAAAGGGCAATCGATGTTCAAGTAGTTGAGTTTTTTGAAAGTCGGTTTCATATTTTTCTATCAGCTTTTAGGGCTGGTTTTAGCTGCCAAGATGCCCTTCTTAAAATTATTGAAGATTGGCGGAAATCATTAGATGAAAACGAATATATTGCTGCCATTTTGATGGACTTGTCAAAAGCATTTGACTGTTTACCACATGATTTGCTTCTTTTAAAATTGAAATATTATGGTTTATCAGATGAAGCTTTGGCTCTTCTAAAAAGTTATCTTACTAATCGGAAACAGTGTGTGAAAATTGGTTTGGTATGTAGTTCCTTTCTTGATATATATAAGGGGGTACCACAAGGTTCCATTTTGGGACCTGTTTTGTTTAACATTTTTATTAATGATATTTTTAATTTTATATCTAAAAGTAACTTATATAATTATGCTGACGACAATACTCTGTCATATGGTAGTAAAAATATAGATGACGTCATTACTACATTAGAAGAAGAGAGTTCTGTTTTAATAAAATGGTTTTCTGATAACCATATGCAAGCAAATCCTGATAAATTTCAGGCAATTGCTATTGGGAAGAAAACTCATGATAGAAACATTGTATTTAATTTAGAAGGTAATAAAATAGAATGTGAAGATGAAGTGAAACTTTTGGGTGTTACTTTTGACTTTCGTTTAAATTTTAATTCTCATATATCAAATATTTGTAAAAAGGCATCCCAGCAACTAAATGTTTTGAAAAGAATTGGAAAACATCTTAATAGATTGGGAAAATTAACTATCTATTATTCTTTTATTTTATCAAATTTCAATTATTGTCCTTTGGTATGGCATTTTTGTGGTGAATTAAATACTAAAAAATTAGAAAAAATACAAGAGAGGGCTTTAAAGTTTATCTATGATGATGATAATAGTTCATATGAAGAATTATTAGAGAGATCAAAATTACCATCTTTGAAAATTCGCAGAATGCGGTTTTTAGCCATTGAAGTATTTAAAATAATAAACAAACAAACACCTGTATATTTACATGACTTAATTGTAATTAAACAAAATTGTTATTCTTTTAGATATAGAAATACTGTAAATCTTCCCCGTGTGAACACTACTAGGTATGGTTTGAATTCTATAAGGTATGCTGCTGCCAAGATGTGGAATGAATTACCAGGAAATTTAAGGGAAGAAATGACTTTGAATCAATTTAAGAGTTTAATTAATAAGTGGGGTGGACAAGGGTGTTCATGTTCCTTTTGCAATTAGTTTTAAAGTAATTATTCAGATCTTGTAAGGACAGCATACCTTTGAAACAGAAACTTAAAATCTTTGTTGCTTTTGTTTGCTTTCTGCAAGGACAATATCTTGTTATTACAGCATGTGCATGTCAAGCTTAGGATGGTAATTGCAGTAACCTTTTTTACTTTTTAATAAATATTTTATATTTTATTCTATCAGAGGTTAATAAATAATGTGTAAATTCTTTTAA
>JAOXYI010225665.1:0-10937 GCA_028566495.1 Lithophaga antillarum
GAGAAAAATACTGTTCTACGAATAGCATTCAAGTAAATGTGTACGAAGAAAGAATTAATGATCCGTAAAGTTCAATGTACAACATATGTTTTAACGATAAAAGTATTGAACTTTTAAAATCTTTATAAAGGCTTGGAATTACAATAAAATATTGCATCAAGCATATTATATTCAAGTGTAAATGAAGGTTTGTGGGTTCAGAGGGTTTAAATTACGTTCACGGGCTTAATGTGGAAACAAATATCATGAAGAATAACGCAAAAGTAATATTTGACAAGAATCATCATTGTGACACTGAGATTCACATTTATACAAATCAAGACCCAGAGTGCTTAAGTTAGAAACTTGTCTTAGGCGTAAATCAGAAAGCAAATCTACTTGACTATCAGCAGCTGATGTGCAATGATATTTGACGTGAAGTAGCATTTCGAAATAGAAGTTCAAGTAAAATATAAACAGATATGGGGTAAACGTATATGAGACAAAATCCCAAGTAATATACAAGGCGAAAGCCAGGCAAAAGAACAGCGGTATTATTGCTATTCTACATTGGAGAATGCGATACGTTGCATCCAGATTTGCCTCATGCTTGAACCTTATTTGTATACAGTTGCTCGCAGTTGTTATGTAGAAGAGAATTATTAGGAAAAATATTTTGAAGGCTTCTGTAGAACAATACTTAGATACTGAAAACTTAGAGGCCAATAAGAAGCCATGTCATCGTTTTCAGGTTCCTTGAAACACCTAGTTTGATAAATTTGTCAACATGTCCGTCGCTGTCATTTGATATATATTTGTATATTGTTAGCAGTACTAGGATATGTGTTAGTTATATTTGACTTGGTACCTGGAAAGAAAGCATATGTAACGATTGGTGCGTAAATGGGATAATTTGCTACACAATGTACTGGATATCTCAAATAGAATAAATTGGGTGAGTAACATTTATTTTATGCTCGGCTAACGCATCCTTCATTTTAACGAAAAATAAATTTATCCTTAGATATTATTTTGGTACAAATATAGGCATCATATTTACAAAATGACGATAGTTCTAATTGTGTTTACAGCAAGGAAGACAAAAGATTACGATTTATTAATCAACATTGCGTTTGGAAATAAGAAGAAGACAAAACAATTGTATGAAAAAATAATAATTCAGGTAAATAAGTCTTGCTACATGTAGCAGTAGTCATTAATTAGTTCATATAATCATCTGTAAGTATATGTAGCACTTATTTGTTGTTTACGACAGAAATGAAAACGTGGTATATCCCAGAAATGTATTAACCATCGCAGCACTGATTAATGTATTTAATTTTTGAACGCAGTTAAGTGCCCGAAGTTTCCATAATGTCCACGTTATACTATGTAAGGCTCAATAATAAGAGGAATTGAAGCAGAAAATGCACTATGTTAACTTCATTATAGCTGGCAGTTCGAATCCTATCGAGGGAATATATAGCAAAGATACGAGAACGTTTCTGACATGTACACATTCAAACAAAATACAAACAGTTTCAGTAAATTTGGAACGAAAATAAATTTTAAGAGGTATGGATTTTGAAAAAAAATAATCCAAAACAGACTCATTAACGAAGCAACTGTGATTAAATATAAATAACCATTAATTTCTTAGCTTAATTTAGAGAATATAGCAAACGATGTTACTGGATTAATACAACTAATACTTATATTAATATAAATGCATGAAAACACGATTTTTTTTCTTTTTCTTTGTGTGATTTAACACGTAATCTATGTGCCTTATTTCTAAGCATAAACGATCCAAATTGTTTTGATTTCGGGATCAATGACGGGCCATTTGAAATCGATGTAGGCGTATTTGGTTTGATAACAAAATCCTGTAGAAACAGTTTTTATAATTTTACCGGCATTTTTTGTCGTCAAAGTTGACGATTCTTTTCAAGGTACATTCGGTGTCTGAAAGAAAAGGTCACTTTTGTACAACCATGTACGAGCGATTCATAGGTTTTTTGTAGGTAATGCAAATAAAATTAGGATTGTGATTCTAACAAAATTTCTCCGGATCTTTTAATTTCGTTTCGACATAGAAAGCAACACCGACAGGTGGATATGGCTTCTTTGTGACCGATTATTTAAAAACACATGCATCCAGGTATTTTTTAAATCTTTTTCATAAGAAAGCGCAGTGATGTGAAATTTGATTGTTTTGATAATCGGAAGGGAAAGACGACGTCGTACCTATAAACGTTACATTTATATTTTTGTTTTGTGTGTTTTTTTTTCAAACATATTTCATGGCAACTGGAAATTCGATGCCGTCGAAATTTGATTAATTTGTCCCATTTTTGTAACTGTTGATTCGGTTTTTTCTACTTTTTTGTGTAGTGCTGAAAGAAGGTTCAACATGAGACCTTTTATGTCTTCGTTTGCACGTTGATTGCTTTGTTTGCCTTCAATTCCGTCTGAGGTTCGACGAACTACCAGCTTGAAAAAATCAAAAATCATATTTTTGAACGTTGACTTCTAAACGTAAATTTCCATTAAAGACTATTTACTTCTTTCACGATTATATATTGCAAAGCGTTCTTCTATTTGTCGAATCGACTTCGTCGATGTCTGTTGTTTCCAAAATAACGTGATTAGGGTATCTTGAATTAAAGCGATTGAAACGATTTCTCCGCAAGTTTTTTTTATCTGTTTTCGGCATCATTACCTGTAAGACGGTGAACATAATTGAGAACGTGCTATTGTTTGCACACAAAGTCTGGGTTTCAATACGATGTCATTAAACCGATCGATCGATTAAAAGTACTCAGAACACTTCCGATCATTCCTTTAGCGTCGGAGTCTTGAGAACGAATGATATATTGGGATGCAATTATCCAATTTCATTCATCAGAATGGCTGATCCTTCTTAACCACATCGTATTTCGATCGTTTAGACAAGGAAATAAGACAAATCGATTACGTGTTAATTCATTCCGTGCTGATGGAAACTACAGACGAGAAAAAAGAGGGACGTTCTATCACGTCTGTCGAAAAAGTTCATTTATTTGACAGAAAAATATCGCGATCCATAAAAGATGCCTACTGCATTCTCGACAACACCTACGATGTTATCATTTTTTATAATTCTTATGTTCATATCAAATACAATTTTTTTTTTTAAATAATGTCAATTGTATCACAAGAAAAACACTAATCATACAATAACATAGTTTGTTTCTATTTTAAGCGTATATTCTACGAAAATAAGTATTTCTGCAAATTACACAACGAAAAACTGGTACTGTTTCAGTTATTCACCTGTTCTTCGGTATTTCAGTTGCTAACACATATAGATATTCTGATTTCTTCGTATTTTTAGAATTATGTATTTACACTTAGACTGAAACTGATTGTTTGACTTTTTAGGGCTGTATTAGTAATACGGTTGGAGAGAGATGGGAATTAATTGAGCTTGCACTCAGAAGTAAGGCAATACGAAATCATATTTTTGGAAAATCAAACTTCGAAACATTTTTGAAAAAACTACAGGAAGAAGTAAGTAATGTAATTATTGCCAAGAATCTTCAAGAAAATGTAAATATTGAATACTTCAACATTAACTGATTCATGCATATGGGCAGGTGAAGCGTATAAGGAAGTGTTGCATATTGGTTGTTGAAGCGTACAAGGAAGTGTTGCATATGGGTTGGTGAAGCGGATAAGGAAGTATACCATGAGGTGTTGCTACGATAAACGTGAGGTCAATATCGCATTCAATTATCAAAAATGGGAGGGGGATCATTTGAATTTCGTCCAGTTAAGTATCGTTGAAACAATAATTTAAAAATTGACAGATAACAAATATATTATGGCGAAAATTAAATGTATTTACTTGTATATTTGTTAGGGCGTTATATGTAACTGAATGATATTCTGGGAAAACGAAACTAACTAGCGTATAGAGTGTACCCTTATCGTTACTGGATTCATAGATATATTGTGCATTGTATTTTTTTCTCTGAATCATTTCTAGTATGTAGGCTTCGATTTCTATTTAAGGCATTACTATCATATACTGACTGTCGCAGACGTATTATAGTATGTCCTTCATTTCTTTCATTAAAAATTTTATTGTTTACGAAATTTTCATATGCAGTTGTATAGAGGTCAGTTTTCTTAACATTAAATTGATCTATTATAATATTTATAAAATATGGTTTACCATATTAGGGTTTAATTTTATTATACTGAAGTAATATTTGGATAATTATCATAGCAGAAGCATAGTTTTGTAATATAATTTAACTTAATATAATTAAAGTCAGAATCTCTTAATTTTATGTTTAACTCTGTGCTATTAAATGCTGTAAGATTCTGTGAGCCAAAAGTATAAATTCACCTTTAAGTTAATATTAGTGCTCAAGTAACTGGAACTAAATGAACATTATTACCAACACTGTTGAAAATATGAATTAGTTTTAAAAAATAATCACATTACCATATAAGCATTTTCATACCGTCTTTCAATAACTAATATAAAGTTCATGCAGAAGTTCTCCTTACGTAATATTAATGACATTAATGTTTTTTTTTGTCTGTTTTAATACACGGCTTGAAAAAGGGCAATTGTGTAGATTATTAAGCAGAAGGGAAAAATAGTGTCTATGTATTTATCACAAATTATAACGAATAAATGTTAATTATTATAACTCTCTTACAAAATAGAATAACTGAGTTTTAAAGAGAAAGAACTACAATGCAAGTTTTGAGTCTTACATATTAAACGACTTTATTTGCTTTTGCAGCCCTGTTGACATCAAAGATACAATTTAAATTCGCTTTTGAAAAGGTTGAAGATATCAAATTTCTTTCTTCCTTCTGAAAAATTATGTGTAAACTGAAAAACCTAAAATAGTAAAAATTACACTGAAATCCCAATATATTTATTTTGCATATTATTTCCTTCCTAATGTTTCTAAAATTTAAAGATGATATGGTTTCTTTCCTTTGCAAACGTACTCCTGAAATGTTGTAAAGGCAGCGAACTTTTCCTACTTATTTTTCAGCGCTCCTGGCAGACACTCGTGTGATACCCATCTTTTGCTATCACTTTTTTACGTTTGATTTTAGTAATCTTTTCTAGGAATATTTATCCAATTCACGTTAGATATGGCAGAGCGTATTACCATTTTTATTTCCATTTCAACACATCATATGATAATTTACCGCGCTGTCCAAGATATAATATATTCCATTTCAAAGAATATTCGTAAAGCGTATAAAGCGTATTTAAAAAATATTTCACAAGTCTTTCTTTTACAAACATTAACAGAAACAGGCAGTTGATTTTCACCTTGAACTTGACATTTAGCTTTGCTTTCTACTTAAATAAATATAGACAAGAGAGAATGAATCTTGACTGTGGAAAACTTAAAGGTTCACTACCTACATATATTATAAAATGTTGTTTGCTAAAACCAGGTTATTTTGGCCATTACGTTTGGGGTACAAACTTTTTAAATTAAATGAAAGTATTTTGGAAAATAGATTTTTTTTTTGTCTGTCCTGATAATACATGACAAAATGTGTATTAGATTATTTCCACGTCACTGTGACTTAAGCTTTGGAATAAAAATTAGTTTTAAAAAATGGAAAAAATTAAGGACTTTGATAATACTTATATGATCCTTAATACATATATTGCTTAGCATATCTGGTATGTCAGATACTAACTGGGGTTAGTATTGCCTTAAAGTTTGGGCTAAATTCCATAATCAAATTTAAAAGAAAATTTTTATTTAATATATTTTAATTAAAAACATAATTTTATATGAAGGCATATCTTTCCAAACTTAATATATGTATTAGGACATTGCACAATGTTGCATACCAATTACATGACACACTGACTTTGAATAATTTGGGGAATAATTCTTTTAATTGGAGAAGAAAATATTTTAGAATTACCTAAAGTAACCTTACATGATTGGCTGGTCAAGCGGGGAAATAGAATAAGAAGATTATCTATGTCATTTGTTTCTAAGACGTACCCAAACAGGCTTGTAAATGATTTAGGAGTACAAAGAGTACAAATGTAGAGATACAGAAATGATTTATGACTAAAGCAAAAATATCATTAAGTACAAGTCTACCTACGAATCGGGAAATGTGTGACATATGCAACAAAAAATCCCGCATAGATCTAGGCGACTCTGTATCCAGGACCTCATATAAAGTAGTAAATGAATGAGGGTTTTCCATTTACATCTAGGTAACTGCAGTAATAAAATACAAACACTACTCTAAAAATTAAAAAAAACGGTGAGATAATTCTGATTTTCATAAAAATTTACTTAAAATCTTAAAGCATTTAGTTTTATTTTTTGTGAATTAACCTAACGATTCACAGAAATTATTATTAATTATTGTCGCAATTTATAGAGGTGAAGCTATCAAATAACATTCTTAGTTTAGTGGAATTTTTTACTGACTGTTGTTATTATCTGTAATACTGCCTGATTCTTAGGCAGACTTGTACTTAAAAGAAAGCAAAAGATAGACCGATAATGAAGAACATCAGAACAAATTGCACCACTTCTTCACAGAGGGTCGATATATCCTGATTTGGTACGGGCAGTAAAAGGTGAAGGTTCAACCAGTTTTTTAGGCACTCAAACCCTCTTTATCTTATCTAACCTCGTTGTTATGAACAAATGTATAATAGAAAATGTGTACAGTTCAATGAACAACAAAACAAGTATTGGCTTAAAACGGACAGATAATACATAATTGTCGACTATACATAATTTAGAAAAACATTACAAAATCAGATGAAGGATCGATGGCTCCATGATGTCTTTAGCCTTTAAAAGTATATAATCAAGGTTTTATTGACGTATATATCGAAATATTGTCCACATATATAATTTTAACTTTATAAAATTGATTTTTAGGGTGTATATATATATATTGAGGTTATGTATATATGTATTAAAATAATGAACACATATTTTACGATTTCGAATAATGCAACGTTTGATTTATCATTCAACACTTATTATCAAACAACATGTCATGGTATATTTTCCATCTGCATTGTTTAATTTGAAATGCTTAATACAATGTCACTATCTCATTTGATCATTCTAACTGTAATGTCTTGCATTGTAGTTTTATATTTTCTAGGCATTAGACGATGACATACCGGAACGGCTTGAGCTGCAAAGGAGCTTGCCATGTTTACAAGAGGTTGCTATGGTAAGATGTTCAATAGTGCAGTTGTACTACGTTTTATATAATAAACGTTGACCGACAAAAAAGTACTCTTCTTAAAATATCTAATTTTATGACAATCACAGAACATTTTCGTTTTATTGCTATTGTGCTATCTGGTATGTCACTGAATTCGCCTACTGACTACACAAGACAAAGGCAAGCTACACAGCAGTCATAACCCATACTTAAGTATTATGATCAGTTAGTGAAATAGAAGGGTCTAAAACACAATGCTATATTTTTTACCATTCATTCCAAATATATATAAGACAAACTTTAAATGTAATATGACTTCCTTTGGATGATATTTGTTTTGTCTTACCCTATTCAGTAGCAGTAGATACAAAAGTTGTACGGGTAACACTCTTCTAGTTTCCTCCTGTTTTATGCTTAATTTGAGTCATTTTTATTAATTGAACGATTGTCTTTTGTGCGAAACTTTAGATCTCCGTTTAGCTGATCTGATCCAAAGGGTCACATGAACTATTACATGTACCATCACCTTACATCTGGCATCCTTAAGATATTTATATTTTAATTTTCTTCTCCAGAACTGTAAGACCAATTTAAACCAAACTTTTCAGGAATGATGCTTGGATGATTCCCTTCCAAAATGTCACCTGGGCCGCCATCAAATAAAGATAGCTATTATGACCACCAATTGCCCAATGTCGGTCTTCATTAACCAAATGGAACAAAACTTGATATATACAATTCTTGGGCGATTCTTTTCCAAAATGTTATCAGACAGTTCGTTCAACTGTCCAAGATGACTGCCATGGTTGTTTATGCAAACGAGTGTCACTATAAATTTATTTAATATGAACCAAAACTAGCATATATGGTACTCTGGTTGTCCTCTTTCAAAGTGTACTAGTATCCAACAACCAGACCGCTTATCCAAGGTGGCTGAAATTTATGCGATCAGCTGAATTGTCACAATAAATAAATATTTTTTCCATAACCACGAAGTTATATGGTAACTAATTTCGAATATATATAATTCTTAGTTGGTCTTCTACCAAATAAATATCTAACAATTCAATTTGTTATCCAAGATTCCCGTCACAGCCGTTTAGGCAAATCAGCCATAAATTTACAATAAATTTATTTAAAAAAATATTTTTTGTGAGAGATACTGAGCCAAATGAAACCAAATTTTGTACATATACAATGTTTAGTCCTTTGTTTTCATCTTCCGTTTTTATCTGACAGTTTACTCTATTATCCAAAATGGCCGTTATAGTCATATTTTGTTTAAAAAATATTTTAAAATCTTAAAACTAATAAGCCAAATTGAACCATGCTCACAAGTAAACACCTGACCTTCTTTCAACGATATATACATTATGATCCCTCGCATAAGGTCTTACACAACGGTATAAGTTTTAGCATTGCTTAAGATAAATATTGGTTGGTCACTCGGGAAATTATTTTGACAAATAACCGCTCAAAATACCCTTAATTATATAATTAGCATTTGACTTGTCCGTACGCTGTATACTATAATATGTATAAATTGTTGTTTCGTTTCTTTTATGATTAGAATATCTTTTTATTACTAGATATATGACGATAAAGACAAAACAGAAGCTTACTATAAGTTGCTGTCAGATCTTACGGAAGGTATTTTTAAAAAACAAGGTGAACAAAACTTATAAAAAATATCTTGTTATTAAACATTAAAGAAGAATAGCTGTGTTAGTGAAATACACAATTTTGTTATCCGTTTAAAGGATCAAATTACATTTTTTACTTTCTGTTTGGTTGCAGATATAATTGAAATGTGTATTGTTAAATGTGTAAAAAATAAGCTATTTAATTACAGTATTTTCATTTGAATTTCCAGTATTTACAGACAAGAAAATGCGAAAAAGTTACAAAATTTGGCATGATTTTTGTCATTAGATTGAACAGAACATAAGATGGAGACATTAATACCATTTTTACCACAACATTTGTATGGAAATCCAACAGCTGAACAAAGTAAATTTTAATACAGAAATACCTCTGTTCAAGGCATTTCTTTTGTAAGAAATAATTCCATCTTCTACCCGATTTATTGTTATTAAGAGTTGTTCTATAAAAAATTCTTTGAATATCTCTCTTCTGAGACAAAATATAAGAACAAGCTCATAATATTTTCATTTTTTTGTCTTTAACAGCACTTTCGTGACAGGACTGCAACGTTAACGGACCGTTTGTCAGTGACACTGTGTTGAATAATTTGTTAAAAAAACGAATATACGTAACTAAAATTATCTGAAACAATACAATTCTAATTTTTAATATCAAATAAATAGAAATTTTATTTTATAGCCAGTAAATGCCAAGCATCGAAATTGGTTGTGTTTTGTCCATGTAAATTTTGAAGAAAAAAATAATTTGATAACGTTTTATATATTTCGTTAAGATATCGATGCTATGTCACAAGCTTTTATCCAAGTGGAACATTGCAGAGATTGGCGAAATTACAATATTTCTATTCGTAAACAACAAATGTTTTGTAGTACGTCTGAAGTTCATGAACAAAGAGAGATTAATTAAAATCCGATTGCACACTCCAACTATTCCATCACCGACTGACGAACATTCGAAAAAAGAAATAGAACAATATTCATATTTCATAAAAGAAGTTTAATGTTAAAACAATGTTTGCAGCTGCTGTAATTATTTGCATGTATTGAAATTACTTGAATACTTTATGAAATTTACAGTTAGTAAAATTGTTTAAATTGTATTAAAACTAAGGTTTATCTCCCTCATACCAAGGTATCTTTAACTGGTTTTTGCCGCTATTTTTTTTTTTTTGGTTTTTTTTTTTGTGATTTTGGGTTGTTGTTTGCTCTTCAACATTTGAGTTTTTTTTTATTTTCAACGTTTGGCTTCGAGCACCACTGATGACACATAATTTCCTGAAATGCACATATGGCGCTTCAAATTAGCTTTGGTGTCCTGTGATATGTATTATTATACTACCATTGGGTCGTTGGTGGACTGTTAGTCCCCTAGTGTATCACCAGCCAGTAGCCAGTTCTTCGGTGCCGGCATGATATACTTTATGAAATTTCCAGTTAATAAACTTATTTAAATTATATTCAAGCTAAGGTGTATCTCCCTTATGTAAAGGTATCCTTAGCTGGTTTTTGGCTTTTATTTTTAGTGATTTTGGGTTGTTGTATGTATTATGATGAATCGAATATCTACAGTTATAAAATTAATACAAGAAATCGTCCGATACACATTTTCGAACATTTTTAGAAACAAAAAAGGTTGTTTCCTTGAATGAAATACGTTACTTGATTAATTTAATATTTAAAAACCGTCCGAAAAATCTCCCGCAGAAATATCACGAGCTGAAATACCTCAAAAAATAATCTCCCGCGGAAATATCACGTGCGGAAATACCTCACTAAATAATCTGCCTGGTCATGATCACGATATTTTGATAAACAAAATAACAAAGATTCAAGAATGCAACGAAAATACATTCATGACATGATGATTTATTGGTAACTGTTGATTGATTTCTAACAAGCGTTTCATTTTTACAAATACTTTTTTTATTAAAGGTAAAAGGTAAAATTTATTTAGGATAATATCAACAATTTTACAATAAAATGAAATATGTGTTCAGTTAAAAGTAAAATATAAAAAATGCCTATGTAACATGATTCACATAAGAG
>JAOXYI010225776.1:0-10936 GCA_028566495.1 Lithophaga antillarum
GTTCAAATTTGCCACAACACTGGTTTTAAATGAATTTTCAGAATAATTTTTAACCATATATATTCTGTTTATAGTAATGGCCGCCATCTTGGTTGATGGGCGGCAATCTGAAAGGGGACCACTAAAGAACCAATCCTACCAAAACTAGCCATATCACTGATTTTATAGGAATTTTTCCAATAATTTTTTCGGTATTTCCCATTTATAGTAACAGTCGCAATTCTGGTTGACGGCCGGGTGGTCATCGGATGGCAATTTGAAAGGGGACTGCTAAAAATCCATTTCTGTCAAAACTAGTTTAAATTTGCTAAAACAGTGATTTTATAGGATTTTTTAAAAATAATTTTAACCGTATTTTCTATTTATAGTAACGGCCGCCATCTTGCTTGGCGGGTGGAGTCATCGGATACAATTCTGAAAGGGGACCATCCAAGGATTATTCCATCAAAGTTTGGTTCCAGTTGGCAAAGTACTTTCGGAGGATAAAATTTTGAAGCGCTTTTTACCCCTATGTCATATTTATGGTAAAGGCGGCCATGTTGGTTAGTCGGCGGGGTCATCGGATATAATTTTGAAAGTAGAAACCCTAGGGATAATTTTGGCCAACATTGGTTTTAATTGGTCTTGTGGTTTCAGAGGAGAAGATTTTTTAAAAAGTTTATGGACGGACCACGGTCCAAGGACGCCAAGTGGTGGCAATAGCTCACATGGCTTTCCACCAGGTGAGCTAAAAATCCTAAATTTTTAAGAAAATGTTTTCAATCCTTTCTTTTCGTTTATTTTATAAGATTTCAAGGAGCATTTCTTGTTCACAATGACCTAAACCTGGTCAATTTTAGCACATATCAACATTGTTCTCAATTACGAGTGCTATGCTAAATCACCACAACCCTGTATTTGGGAAAAAATGTGAACTCTGCTGTGAATATTTGTTAAGATTTTCTTTTCAAGGGACATAACTCAAAGACAATATGTAATGCGATATATTATGATGTACTTATATGCAAATTTTTAGGTCTCTATAGTGCGATTTCAAAGAAATGATTTTTTCTGCCGTAAATTATAGTTTTCATATTACAAGGGATGCAGCTCTGGAACGCCTATAGGTACTGAATCTAATCCCACATACTCTTTAGGAATTCGTATAGTTACAGAGGAGATAATCGGGAAAATTTCTTACCCTCATTTTTCAGAGTTTGTCGTCAATTTTGGAAGTTTAAGGGGCATAACTCCAGACTGCTCTGAAATTCCAGACCCTATTTCATCCAAATGTTAGCTCGACAACTTAGAAAGTTACATACTACATTTCAGACTTCACATGCTTTCAGTTACTAAGCAAGAATTTTTAAATTGTCTACACTCCCCTAAATTTTTCTAACAAAGGGCAATAAATCTGTAAAGGTGAAATGAACACTCAATTTCTTGTGTGGGGCTCATGACCACCAACTGACACTAACAAATGACTCTTCAACACAACAATAAAAGTTGATTCGGTAATTGGTTGAAGAGTTATCCCCCCGAATGACTACGGACAGGGGACAACCGCGTAACGACTATATTCTCTAAAATCGGAAAAAAATGTGTTTTTATTTAAAATGTTTATCAATAACAGTAAGAAAGAATAAAACCTTAGCGTTCGGAAATGCACTAATGATTATTCAATAATCAATCGCGAAATCTAAGGTATAAATGCTTTACGTTATTTAACTGCACATGTTGAATGGAGTTTTAATTCTATATACCATTCAGATAGGTATTATATTTTTTCAGTGGAATGAACAGATAAATGATATATATATATATAGACATTACATTCAGCTAAAAATAAACATTGCAGTTAAAGTGAAAATAGACAATACATTTCTGATTGAAAGGTAAGTCTCTTTTAGTTTGCAGATATCACTGTGTTCAATTAGTATTAGGAAATATGACAGAGAGATTTACAGAACATAACAAAACTGAACTTTAAAACTCATTCGGTCAAAAAACGACAAAATACAAAAACCAGTTTCTAAGCTGTTCTCATCTCATTTCCCCTAAAAATAGGTTGACAATTTAGTGATACGAAGAAGATTGTCACTTAAGGACGCCATAAGTATAATTTATTTTGTAATTCACGTATTCAGTTTTAAACGGGTATGTCCACAAATGAGTAGTATTTCTTTTTTTTTTTCATAAAAGTGAAATTGTTGTGCTTAACGTAGACTCTATGTGGCTGTTCATGTCAATTTAAAGTGCAAAGCAGAGATGTTGGTGTCTTTAAGTTTGAATTCACCAGGATACAAAAGATATAAATGGTAGCAAAAACTACGTTTAATGAAACATGTGAATAATATAACCATAGGTTACAATGAAGGACTGGTAACTAGTCCGCCTAACAGGATGTCTAGGTCTTTTTCAGATGACTTCGACATATCAAATCTAAGTAAATATACATTTGTAACAATCATGGAGTACCTGCATGTTCATTTTTAGATGTGCTTGGCAGTTCTAAAACCATCCCTCGGTATTTGTTATCATTTCATATGGTTTTAAGGAGTTTGCATAACAAATATTTTGACGAGCTTCCTATTGTTGTTTAAATGTTTGTGTTGGACTACATGTTACAATGTTTATGACGTTATCTTGCCAAGAGGCTAAATACAGCGTTTAAATGTACCGCTAATGTGTTAGGAATGGTCTTTAATTATGATGGTCTATGTTTCGCATTTGGTACGCAAAATACAACAGCTTGTTCTCATTTTTTAATAATTTTTAGGTCCAGGGTTATATTGTTATCTTAGCTAACTATAAAACAGAGTAATAAAAAGTCACCCCACAGTTCTGTGGTCTTTATCATCATGGAATTTCACGCCTCAGCTGGTAGAAACGTTTGCTGTAATTTGTTACAGCTTCCTTCCTCTTTCCTGACATTTTGAATTTATAGAACCGGAATTTCATGACGTGTGTTGCATAAATTAAACTTGCCGTCTCAGTGAACTTTGTCTTATCCCTGGTTATATGCAGGACTTTGTGTTGCTCAATCGTAAATATTTTGTGTTTGTTTTACTTTTGTTTTTGTATTTTATGTGGTAATAGCCAGACTGTTGATTTTTAAGATAATATTTTTGTGTTCTACTATTGTGTTATTATTAAGTATTTTTTTATGAAGGAGAAAATCAAACAGAATGGAGCCACAGCCTGTAGAAAAGTATCCAGCATACCAAATCTGTTCCTCCCATGGAAAGCAGATAAGCCTTTTATGTAGAGAACATAGCGAAGTACTGTGTAGTACTTGTGCAAAGAACAATCACGGAAAATGCTACGACGTTTTAGCCATAGAAGAAGCAGCCAAAGGTTCAAAAACATCAACTGCGATGACGAATTTGGAACAAAACCTGGATAATATCTTGTCCTATATTCAGAAAGGTGTAGAATTTCAAACCGAAAGTATTGTTGAAATCCAGGATGAAAAAGAGAAGATAAAACAAGAAATTGAAAAGGTCAGAGAACAACTGAATCAGCTGTTAGGTCAGGTACAGGAAAAAATCTATACAGAATTAGATTCGAAAGTTGAGGAATATAACGTCAATCTTAACACGAAAAAGGGTCAGCTAGAAGAAAAGGCAAATGTTTTCACCCAGTTAAAAGAACAAACTTCTAAAATAAAAGAGGTCGCTTCTGATTTGGAATGCTTTATCAGAATGCAGAAGCTACAGAAAGATATGAATGTTGAAAAGAAATCAATCATAAAAATGCTGCATGAAATGGAAAAATCAAGTATTTCCTTGAACATTAATTCCAAAATCCGCTCTTTACAACAAAATTTGAAAACGTTTGGAAAAATTGACGTACAAAGTAAACCAGCATCTATCAAGTTTATAGAAAACCAGGTGGAGGAAGCGAAAATCACCGTTCCGGCGAGGCGCGAAATCGAAAACGTTGCGTTACAATTACGACGAAATTTGACCTTGAAGACCGGGGATTTAAAACTGAAGGTCGGTAACTGTATGATATTGCCTCAAAATAAAATGCTGTTTGCAGATAGTACAAACGGCAGACTAATAATCCACAACGAAGACGGTTCATTCAGTCGTGAAATCCGAGGTCTAGATAACGTCTTTGATGTAACCGTAATCGGAAGCAACAAAATAGCAGTTACATACGGGGGTCCAAGACAAAAAATCGGACTGGTGAATATTTCAACAAATCGAATAGAAAGGAAACTGGTAGGATGCGTGAAACATGAATGCAATGGATTATCGCATTACGATGGCAAACTTTATGTTGTGGCGTATAAGGAAGGTATAAAAGTGATAAACTTGCAGGGACAGGTCATTAACACAATACCGATAGATGTCACTTTCGTTATGAGGATTACTGTACATCAGGATAGAATATACTACATAGACAACGAAAAGCGTGACGTCATATGCTGTGACGTAACAGGAGATCACATCTGGACTTTTGAAGACAAGCGAGAATTGGTATCACCATATAACGACGCGCTGACCGTTGATAATATAGGCAACGTCATTGTAGCTACGGTGGAAGGACTGATTTTGGTGATATCAAATAACGGAGAAAGTTATGAAATTCTTAATACCACCCTTACAAGCAACATGAGATATGTATGTACAGGAAAATACATATCAGACGAAATAGAAGAACCGACTGCAGTTTACTATGAAAAGCAGACGAACATTTTGTTGCTGTGTGGAAGAGATGGGCGCGCTAAACTATTTGACGTCATTTAAAAACAGAAAACAAGTCAAGGATCGGGCAAGCAATGAAAAATGCATGGAGAGAAAAAAAGTACAGCTTCTTAATTTAAATTGCTGTTTTGTTGTTTTATTTATTATTATTATTATTATTAATTTTTATTGTTAACTATGGTATAAAGGTTTGTGTAACAAGATAATTTTAATCAATTGAAGAAAAAGGAGCAGATAACTCTTTAAAACGTTGAACATTCAAAAATTTACATTAAAAGCATATAAAGATAAATGTATCTGTAACACCAGTCTCCACAAAATCATGTATTATCATATATTGTGTATATTTGAAAATGCTGTAAATGTGAATATACAATAAAAGCGGAAAAATAGTTTTCATTGGTTTGTCGCCTGTTTAAAGTGAAATGTCCGGTGTTAATGTGAAGTATACTACTTAATTGTTTTTAGTTGTTAAAGAACAAATTACAAATGTCTTTTAACGAACTTTAAATATACAGAAGATGACCAATAGGCAAGCAAATGTCATAAATTGATTCTGACAAGAACATGAACAAAGCAAAAGTAGGAAAAAAACAACACTGAAAATTAATGAATGTGGACACAACGAATTTCCTTAAAAAATGAGAGTAAATGTACAAATGGTAAATTTATCTTTCGCCTAGATCAGCTTTTGTTACAATCTATTAAAAAATGAACAAAGTTCTGTACTCTATCACAACAATTTCTTTGAATATGAAAACTAAGATAACAACAAGTCTTAGACCAAACATAAGTCGAGACATGGAACAACTGGGCAGGTTTTCAGTTAATCTAGTTTGATTGTATAGGCATTTGAAGCATTCACTCTTTATAAAGGCAATTGAGCATTCTTTTACTTAAATTAATCATAAGGGATCATACAAGATTTATATGGGAGACGGGACCAGTACAATTTATGATGAGCAAATACTTTTTTGGGACATATTTTGCAGGGTAGAACCTTTCTTTGGATAGCATCATGGAAGAGCGTAACATTTAAAAAAAAAAACTTTTAAAGTTTAAAGTTCAAGCACAGCTTTCTGCTATTTCCAAAACAATGTTCTATGATGTTCTTGTAACGTTCATACGTTCATTGTTTTATCTTCACCGTATACGGTATTTGGGAAATACTTTTAGAAAACTATATTTCTATGTTGTAGAAGCTTTTGTGAGGAAAACATTAATTGCTTTACTTATCGTTCATTATTTGTGTCCTAATTGTCAGAAGAAATGCCCACCTTTCATGATATGTTCTAAAAAAGTAAATATTATACACTTGTAAGATTCATAAGTCCATTTCTATATATCTTAGCCGCAGTTAGAGTATATCTTTAAAAAACTATATTTATAAATTGTGGATGCGCCTATGTGGAAAATTTTGACCTTTTGGGTTTTTTGCAACATTTGATTTTCTTTGGACTTCCAGCTTTTGGCTTCGAGCACCATGAGACATAATTTGTTGAAATTCACATATGGTGCGTCAAATTAACTCCGGTATCTTGTAATAATAATTACTCATCTTGTATATGCTGTGTGCTACACGTAACAAAAAATGCCCAACTTTATTGATTTCCCCCAAAAATTTACTATTATATACTTGTAAAATTCATTGTTTCATGAATTCATGTTTTATAATTAAATGCACTTGAAGGATACCTTAAGAAAACTGTACTTCTGTATTGTAGAATCATCTACGACAAAAAACTATTTTGCTCGTCATGCGTATTTTATATACTATTTATAACTAGAAATGTCCACCTTTCAAGACATTTTAAAGAAAAATGACAATTATGTACTTGCAAGATTCGTAAGATCTTTATAGCTTGGCGTCTGTCGTTAGCTTTGTCACATTTTGATCTTCTCCTCTTAAACCATTGGGTGTATTGGAACCAAACTTGGCAGGGTTGATTACTGGAACAAAAAGATTCAGAGTTATACAAATGAAGTTGATCCTCCAATTGAATGGGCCAGGAGGGGTCGCAAGCGGGAAAATTAAGTAAATATTTAAAAATCTTCTTCTTAAGAACCAGCAGTTACAATGCAGTCATATGTTGCATGAGGCATCAGTAGGACATGCAAATTCAAAGTGATACAAATGAATGTCCATTGGGCCCGAGCACTTGGGATCCATAGTTAAACATAGACTCCAATGGAAAATAATCTTTAGTTACCTTCTTTTTAAGAACAGGCAATGGTAATGCAGTCATATTTTGCATGAACCATTAGTGTGACCTTGCAATTCACGTTTGTACAAATGAAGGTCCAAGAGACCAAAGTTTAATGTAAATTACAATGATAAAAAGCTTTAATAATTGTCTTTGTAAGAACCAGGGATGATGATGCAGTAATATTTTGCATGAATTATCAGTGTGTCAGTGCAGTTGAAATTTGTACTGATGAAGGTTAAGAGATCCATGGGGTCCAAGCACTAGGGGTTCAGTTTAACATAGACTTCAATGGAAACAAATCTTAAATTATCTTCTTCTTAAGAACCAACAATGCTAATGCAGTCATATTTTACTTGAATCATCAGTGTGACATTGTAATTCAAGTTTATACAAATGAAGGTCCAGAAGTTCATAGGGCCCAAGCACTGGGGTCCAAAGTTTTCCATAGACAATGATGGAAACAAGCTTGCATAACATTTAAAAAACCAGCAATGATAATGGTCATATTTTGTATGAATCATCAATGTGCCAGTGCAATTCAATTTTGAGGGGCCTCGGTGGTCGAGTGGTCTAGGTAGTTAGTCATATCTTCTGTTGATCACCGGCGTGTCAACACCGGGGTTGTGAATTCTAGTCTTGCAGGTGGTGAGGAATGCTCGACTCCAGCATTAATTGACAAGGATTGCCATTTTTCTGCCTATGGTTGGGGGTTCTCACCGGGTACTCTGGCTTCCTCCCCAGTAAAAACTGGACGCCACGATTTTGCTGAAAAAATTGCTGAAAGGGGCGTAAAAACCCATTCAATCAACTAATCAATCAAACAATTCAGTTTTGTATAAATGAAGATCCAGCAGGTCCATGGGGCCCAGCACTGGTGTCTAAAATTTACCATAGACTGCAAAAGCTTTAATAGTCTTCTTTTTTTTAGAACAAGCAATGGTAATGCAGTCATGGTTTGCATGAATCATTAGTGTGACATTGCAATTTAAGTTTATACAAGGGGAAACTCTAGGGGTTAATAGGGTCTGAGCTCTAGGGGTCCAAAGTTTTACGTAGACTTCAATAGAAAAATTTCTTCTTAAGAATCAGTAATGGAATGCAGTCATACTTTGCATGAAATGTGACAGTGCAATTCAAAATTCCTCAAATGATGAAGGTCTAGGGGTTCACAGGGTTCATAATTTGACTTAAATGGAAAAAATCTTAAATGATGTTCTTTTTGCGAACCAGCAATGGTAAATCAAGGAGTTTTGTTAAATGTCTTTCCTTTGCCTTCCTTAGTATAAACACAATTTTGATTGGCGCAATGAAGCAAGGTGAGCGATACAGGCTCAGTTGAGCCTCTAGCTTGATATATAAGTGTGCAGTTAGTTGGAGTCGAACACAACTGTCCACGAACAAGCCCTAAGTAGAAAATACCACAAGAAAACTGTATTTCTAAACTGTAGAAGCTTCTACCAGGAAAACATGGACTATTATACTCATTTTATATATTTCATGTTCTATTTGTAACATGACTGATATGTATAAATCAACTATTTTATACTTTTTTATGCATTAATTTTGAGATCTGTAGTTACTGGGGAAATTATATCAGTAGCATTTCCATATATAGGGATTTCATTGTAGGATGACAACTCTTACGAATATGTAAAAAAAATATTTCTATGCGGCGCTAGTAAGGTTCCGTAGATATGAATGATTAAGGGAAAATTCGATCTCTGACCTAAAGTAATATATGACAGCCTCTTTTGACAATCTTGATAATGTTCAAGATATTTTATATATATATACTTTTATAGCTTACCTGGATAGCAGGACGGGAACTTTTTTCCAGTCAAAAAAGGTTTCTACACCAGTCCTACACCTAGATAGATATTGATCCCCAGTGTTTATTTTGTACACAGTTGCATAACAATGTTAATACAAACTGATATTCAAGAAAATAGCGCATTTATTACTTTAAAAAATGAGCCAATTTGGCAGGAATGGCATACTTATTCTTCACTTAGAACAGCTTTTGCTTTAGAAATGAAATGTATTAAAAAAATAAGCAACTTTTATATGTACTCATTATATGAGATACAAAATGTCTGTTGTTAGACGTTCTTTATTTCAAAATGAAAAAATTTTCTTAGACTCGTAAAACATATTGGTGTGTTTTTTAGGTACGAGTGGTATTTTCTTAACAGAGGCATACCTGAATAACACACTTAACTTTATGTGAGACATCAGCAGTGCTCAGTATTTGTATTATCAAACATTTACAACGACATATTAGCTATTACTCCGAAAAAAAGCTTTGAGATACGTCCAGGTACCCAGATATAAGTAGCAAGAAATTAGCTTTTTCAGTCTACCTGATACTGAGCTCAATATAAGTCACCATCATCTCACGTTCATCGTCGTCTGGGCTATTACTAAATCAAAGACGAGAAGCACCGGACGAAAACGTTTATATATGGTTATAAACGACCTGGTAAATAGAAGAAAACACATGACGGGAACGACGAACGCAAACATCTCCGTATATTTTTTTAAAAGCAAATTCTTGCTTTAATGACGGTCTTGAAAATCCTACTGTCTAGAACGACTAACAAAAATTTAGACATATTGATATGTACGGAAGCTTATTAGTACCACAGAAAAAATATTTTTTGCGTTATTACGAGATAATGTTTGCGTTATTACGAGAAAACTTTGCATTATAACGAGATAGTTTGCATTATTACGAGATAATGTTTGCGTTATTACGACATAACTTTGTGTTATTACAAGATACTATTTGCGTTATTACGAGAAAACTTTGGGTTATTACGAGATAGTTTGCGCTTTTTACAAGATAACTGCGTTATTACGAGAAAATTTGCCTTATAAAGAGATAATTTGTGTTATTACGAGATAGTTTGTGTCATTACGAGGTAGTGTTTGCGTTATTACGTGAAAACGTTATGTTATTACGATAGTTTTTCTCGTAATAACACAAACATTATCTCGTGATAACGCAAAGTTATCTCGTAATAACATAAAAAAATATTTTCTATGCGGCGCTAGTAAGGTTCCGTAGATATGAATGATTAAGGGAAAATTCGATCTCTGACCTAAATGTAATATATGACAGCCTCTTTTGACAATCTTGATAATGTTCAAGATATTTTATGACAGAAGTAATTTGAAAAATGTCATCACAAATAAAGTTTATAGTTAAAAGAGACAGAAAATCCAGTATGGTAGACTACATTTATTTCGACAAATACAACCGATGGAGCCAAAGGCACAACATAAGTGTTGCTTTTCCAATATTATGAAGATTATACTTCTATAGGGAAAACATACTACGTCTTGTAGCTATAACAGAGCACGGGCTGGATTGGGCAGGTGGACATGTAAATAAGGAAAGATACTGGATCATACTTTTATTAATAAATCAAATAAATGCAAATTACAAATAACCAAATAATCAAATACAATGAAATAACACAATTTAAATACAATTTCTGAAGCCTTTTGAATAACATATGGATTTGAAAATAACAAAAATATAAAATATTAATTATTTAAAAATAAAAAGAGCAAACAATATTGAATTTTCAACATATACAGACTTTTGTTGTCAAAAAATTACATTAAAGCAAATTAAAATATTCACATTTGACATGAAAGATATTTTGAACCATACTAAGGCACTGCCCAAAGCTCTATTCTTATGTAGTCAGGGAGCTACAGAACTGAATTGTTCTAGAATTTATTCTTCTTTGGTCAGTGTATTTTAGATCTGATCCATACAAAACTATTTCATATTGGTTTACGGTTTTGTTTCTATAGTTTGTGTTTTCCAAAATACAATGTAACAGTAACGAACATTTAGAATAACTTTACCTAAAATGTTAATTGGAACTTTTGAAGTCTTTTATAAATAAATATATAATTTTGTAAATATACAATAATACGTACATTGTCGGCGAATATAAATTTTATTTGTACGAGCTTTAGAAACTGACAGAAATGCGAACTTTAGCGAGCATTTCTCGGTTG
>JAOXYI010225887.1:0-10936 GCA_028566495.1 Lithophaga antillarum
TTTTCTAAAATATTTTTTTTAAGAGAAAGTAAAAGATACTCAGTAAATAAAAAATGATTTTTTCAGTATTTTACTTTTCATCATTCATTTTTATACAAAAATCAACATTTTATAAATAGAACTATAAATTGATTTACTTCCTCGTTTACCGATATTTTTAGAACAATTATGTACACGAGAAAAATAAGTTACAGTCCTTTTATTTTTATTAAAAAACAATATAATAAGAGAAAATTACTGAGAACTATTATTATTCTCAAAGAATGAAGTTATGGCATGGTTATTCTTAGAAATTTTTTTATTCTGACTTTAAAGTTGTGCGAGTTTGCAAGTTAATGTGAACTGTACATCAGTCTACATGATGATCAAAAGTGATTAAAGACCTGATCACTGCTGATTGGAACTAATCCGATTATTACCGTTTTACTACAATTGTGTAATTGACACAATCACCCTATCAGTCAGGAAGTGTCAAATGCTGATTAGTTAGGTAATTGGCTTGGGGCAATCAAATCATTATTTTTACATGGAGGAATATAGGGGGCACTCAAGAGCGACACGGGGCGCACGAGGGGCAGCACAGGGGTGCAGTAATTTGAGGGCGGGGTGCCGAGCCCCTCCATTTCCCCTTAGCTGGGATACTGTAAATAGTCCAACTTGCACAGAAAGAAAGAAGCTGATTTTAAGCAGTTGTGTGCAGTTTCTTTGTGTTTAAATTTGTCCTACACTGGAAAATTGGTTTGATCAAATAACAGCTACATTATACATAAGCAGTTATCATTATTTATAGAACTTCCTTGTTTTCATCTAATAATCCAAAGAAATGGGCAAAACTTGGTTCAGAGTTCATCCAGATATCTTTAGTTGCTAGTATTTAGGTACTTGAGAAAAGTACCAAAATACTGATGTTAGTTTCATGCATATGTAATAAGTGTCAAATTTTGTATATATATTTGTAGGTCACTCTTTGACCCAGTTTGTCAAACATTGTGCAGAACATTACTTATCCAGTGAATACAAGGAAATCAGAATGGAAGCAGTCAGAACATGTGCCAGATTGTTATCTCCCCTGCTGAAGGTAAAGGATATAAAAATTTAAGTTGATATATTTATCTTTTGCTAGATTTCTGTTAGCAGTCCTTGTTAAGGACGTTAAACGTATCAGTTAAGATTGTAAGCTTCAGTCTAGGTGTGTTCTTTTATGATAGTCTTACAAATTTCTTGCTAAGTGTCAGCACTTGAGCTTTGGATCACAAGGACTGAGGCTGAGTGATCCAGCTAGATGGTCATATCTACCTGTACAGTTCACTTTAGCTCACCACCTCTAAACTGTGACTGCTTGCCTTGCTTTGGGCAATTACAAAACCAAGGTGCACTTGGCAAAGGTTGGTGGTTCTTTATCAGGGTACTACGACTTTCTCCATTAATAAAACTGGTTAACGTAGAAAAAAAGTTGCAAATGATGTCAAGCCTCATTCAGTCAATCCAGAAGGACTGGTTGCTGTGATATAGCCGAGACTCCGCTGAAAATTGTGTCCAACACTATTCACACAAACAAGTAAAGCAATCATCCATACTGTTGTACAGTGCTTAATTTTGGCAAGGTTTTATTTGGGCGGAAAATAGAAGTATTGCCAAAATCTGACAACGCCAGTAACAAAAATTGTTTTAAGTACAACGAAGTCTTAAATGATAAGTCTTGAAAATGCCAATTTTCCCCATATCTGTTGGATGATGCTGCATTTTTATATCAGACTTCAAAAAAGAATATCTTTAGATATTGCAGACAGAATACATGTATATGTAACATAAAATAATGTCTGCCATGAAATTTTGTCCATCAGACAAAACTTCATACAGAATAAAGTTTGGAGGACATTATTTCACATTTGATAAATTGTTCAGGATACAATTTCATATGAAATGTTGTCCGGTACAATGAATTTTTCTCCTTGATGAGACATTACTTTTTGGCACAGAATTTTGTCTTCATAATAACAAGCCTTTAATGATTTCTTTGTTGGACATGATACTGATAAATTATCTTATTGGATAAATTTGTTTTCCAGTTATTGGCCTCTAATCAAGGGCATGTCAGTATGGCGGCCATGAACACAGTAGCAGAAGTTCTACATAAATTGTTGGTTGTAGGAATTACTGACACAGGTGAGGTTATAGACTATTTAGACTTGTCTGTATTTAAGGGAGGGGGTGGGGGGTACACCTACTGGTACAAATAACTGTAACACCTCACCTCAAATGTATTAGTTTGATTGACTGGACAATTGTGAAAACAGATACAAATGACTCACCAATTATGTTGATAAAGTTTACCATACTGACCAGAAGTTAGTGATTCTTTCTCTCTGGATACCCCAGCTCCCACTGCCAATAATATTGCCATGATAAAGCTAAAAAAATGTGTGAAAGTGGCATAAATACCCATTCAGAAAAACAAACAAACAAAACTGTATTTGTATACTACAGTGGAACCTGTCTTGAGAGACCTCTGCTATGAGAGACCACCCTCTTTTGGGAGACCACCTCAAGATGTCATTGCTCTTTACTTTTCATATAAAACTGACCTCTTTTGAGAGATCACCTGTCTTGAAGGACCAGTTTTTCTTGGCAGAAGGGGTGGTCTCTCAAGACAGGTTCTACTGTATATACAGCCAGTTAAATGAACTGTTCAGAAATGCAACCAGTTTATGTGAATGGAAATATTAGGATTTTGTTTTCGTAGGTTTGATAAGGACTAACGTCATTTTCATCAATTTTTCAGCTGTATCATAGCAACCAGTTTTATTGGGGAGGAAGAACTTCCAACCCTTGGCAAGTAACTGGTAAACTTTATCATATAAGGAACGAATAAAGTGTACTTTCATTTTTGTGATCGTCCAAGGTGAGGCTTGACCAGAGAGGTGATAGGCTACAGTAATCTTTCCGGGAAGATGTAAACAGCTACCTAGACCACTCAGCCCCTCCATATGAAAGGAAATTTTAAGGATAGACATGCAATCTGAATGACCATATGTATTTAGAACTGAAATGGTTTGTTTGTT
The DNA here is from genome assembly GCA_028566495.1 of Lithophaga antillarum. Lineage (NCBI taxonomy): Eukaryota > Metazoa > Mollusca > Bivalvia > Mytilida > Mytilidae > Lithophaga > Lithophaga antillarum. The sequence continues at coordinate 3,063 of JAOXYI010225887.1, forward strand.
TGAATGGAGTTTAAAGCCAATTTTTAACAACTTTCCAGCTATATCATGACAACCAGTTTTGTTCGTTGAGTAAGACCGAGTAGACATTCAGCCTTTGGCGAGTACATGTATCTGGTAACCATTATCGAGTGAAATTTTCAGTCTACTAAGTGAACTTTCAACCTTGGAGGTGATAGACAACTTATCTGTACAAAGTAAATGTGATCAAATGACTAGACAAGTTGAGACCTCATAGTAAATTGGAATAGTAGCACTCTGTTGTTCAAATTTATTTCAAATTTGAGTATAAATGTTAATTACGGATTACATTAATTACTGCATGACAAAGTTAACTTTATAACAAATCACTGCATGATATTTGCACCTTTTTATGCAAGTACATGGTGTTTCTCTATTCTGATGGTTTTTGCTTTATTTTTTATAGCTTTATAATGAGCGAATATATATTTTATATTTACATACTATATTTCAAATTGAAAACAGTTTTGTAAATTTCTTTTTAAGAACAATCTTTGGAAATTTCTCAAGTTTTAGGAGTGAAAAAAACCTTGTACAAAAAAAGGTCTTTAGAAATTACTTTCAATTAGTGTATCAGGTACTTTTTATTTATCATTCCAAATTCCTTGAAGTTTTATTTTGTTTGTTTCTGCTCTTGAAATGTACAACACTCAGTACGATTATTACTGATTTTTATATATCCATGATTCAGTCATAGCTAAATATATTAGTCATTCTTTGATATTAAAAAAAAAAGGTACACACTCATAGCCATCCACAGAATTCTACTGCTGTTTCATCTCAACCAAAATTATTAACCAGTAATTTAAGAAATTACTGCTCATTTTTGTCATATATCTCCTGTTTAGGAGCCTCAAAAATATTACACAAATGAATACTGTTTTTTTTTTTCTGCATGATTCTGTTTGATATTTTCATTTCAGCACTGGAGATATGCTTTGAATTGAGATAACTAACCTGATATGTCAGATGCATCAGTCTACTTCAGAATATGTACTAGATGTTAACCTTGAACTTTCTATTTACCTGATAGTTAACCTTGACCTTTGACATTGTAGGCTGAACCAATCCTCATTAATAACAAGGAGGATGTAGAAACTCAAGCCATGGGAAAAACTAGTATTAGCGTACCACACACAATCGATTGTTTGCAGGGAATCCTTTGTATTATTCCTATGCAGCTTCTGTCGTTACATATCGCTACGTTAAAAAATCTGGATGTAAGCATTATACATTTCATACAATAGAGCTCATGTGTCTGTGCATGCTTAGCTTTTTATTAAAATATAACCTTCACTGACCAGAGTTTCGGCACATCTGAAAGGGTTCTGATAGACTGTCAAATTTCAAAATCAGAATAAGCATTTGGTCATGAAATAAAAATGCTAAAATGCAAAGATAGTAATAAAAACAAAAATTTTTGATAATACAGTACAATAGTCATGGGGATTTTAAATTCAGTATTTCTTTTTCAGTGGATTTTGAACACTATGGTCTATCAGTTCTCTCCCTTGTATCAAAACTTGCTCTATTTTAGCACTATCATTAGGCTAGATTGTATTGTATATTTTAGGGACGTCCAATTTTACTATGTTCTAAGGGTGACGTGGACGTACAGCAGCAAGCTTATCGATATATTGAGGTTCCAAACACTGTGGATTGCCTACAAGGGTTATTAACGGTCGTTCCTCTACAGCTTCTGTCTTTCCATTTAGCTGTCTTACGTGGAAATAATGTAAGGATTACATTCTCTTATAATGTAACGGTACAATCATGCAAAATAGTTATTTATTTAAGGCTTGCTTTTTGTTGTTTCCAAATAATGTGGGAAACATTCAGTAAATTAAAATTTTTTATCAAAAGTGAAATTTATTATAAAAATTAATAGTATTTTAGTTCTTGTATAAATGCATGTTTTGATGCATTTTTAATGATAGGAAACTATAGTTATGTACTTCATATCATTGAAAAAAAAAAAAGGTTTGCCAAATATTTGCATGATTGTGCTGAATAGATAGTACTGAGATTACCATGGAGGTTAACACTGGTAAGTCCAGCTCTGTACAGCAACTAAGATGTCATTCAAATGTAAGTAATTCAATTTTATGTGCAACTCGGTGTCTTCTGAGTGTGTTATGAGTGTAGTTTATTTTCTTTACAAACTGACAGAGTTAATTTCTAACCTGTTATTTTCATTATATGTTAAGGTGTATCCTTCTGGTGCCAGTTCTGTATCCGGAACAATCAACAGATAGTATAGGTTTATAGAATCTAATTCATAAAGTTCATAATTTCTGAAGTCCTACAGAAACTCTGATGATATTCTGTCTCATTTAGATTTCTTTACTCACTGTTTTTAAATGTACGTTAATTTATATAATCCAAAAAGACTAAATACAGTGCTTTCTTGTTATACTTGCCATCCTCACTTATTGTGATCAATTTTTTCACTCCCTTTTTCCAGAAATTATATAATGAAGCTGCACCATACTTTTAATATAGTTGAAAAATATCTTGAAATGGCTACCATCTTGGTGCTACCAGTGTTTACAAGTCTTTTCCTATGTCATATTTGTGCATTTTCCTTTTGTGTGTTCTCAGAAATCTTATTTTTACACATGGAATTAATTGTAATCACTCTTCATATCGAGTTCATGCACTTGTAGATCCTTTACTGATAATATTACTATTCTTGACAGGTTTGTAGCCAGGGGGAGCGGGTTTGGGGTTCATATAAACCCACGCCTCTTTTGAAATCAATGATGCACTGTTGAAGTTGATATTTAATTCAGATAAAGACTGTTTAAGTCTGTGTTTCAATTAATTTTTGTGTATTCGAAGCTGTCTTCACCAATTCCTGGCTATTGGACTCCTTTAGGTTGTCAGAAGGTAAGTCTCCTGTCAAGGTCAGAGAAAGCATAATGGGTTACTCACTGAAATCTTTCCTTTATTTAGTTTCTTCATGTTGTGATATCCATACTTTTATGTGCTGCACTAGTCATTATACCTTCTGTGGTTAAATCATGTAATCAGAAAACTTTGCAACTGAGTATTACAGTATGAATTTTTATCAACCAGTCAAAAGAACAAAATATTTTGAGAATTCCCAGTTAATTGTTTAGTCTATTCTTCTTGATGCCAGTCCTTATTACTGAGTTGTTAGCTTTTTTATACAGCAGCAAAAAAATTGTAGTCATATTATGGTATGGGTCTGTTGTCATCAATGGCATCTGTAGACAGTTGGTTTCCATGCTCTAACTTTTGTTCCCAAAGACAGATTCTTTTAATATTTGAATGCACTGTTCCTTGACACAGAATACAGGTCAAGATCGATAATGGCGGTTCTAGCCCATACTGTTTTATGAAAAAAAAAAGGGGGCCAAAAGGGTTTTTTTTTAATTTCTGCATATGGATTTTTTTATTTTTCATCATATTTTGAATCAGTTTTTTTCATTGGATTCCTTGTGGCAAGACCTTTCACTAGTATGGAACAGATTTTACATAAATCTTATGATTTCCAAGATGTTAGGGGTCAAAGGGGACAAATTTCAATTTTTGCAGAATACAGGAATTTGTATTTTTAAACTGATTTTGATGCAGTTTTGTTTCTTGATTATCATGTTGAAGTACAGGTAAAGATTGGTAGAAGGGGTTCTGGCTGCTACTGTTTTTGAAAAAAGGGACCAAAAGGGGTTTTAATATTTTTGTATAGACATTTATTATTTTTAGTCCAAATTTTGATGCATTTTTTGGTGTTGAATACCATGTGGGAAGAAAAAAAATATTGTGTCCACACTTGTTTTATTGTCCATTGATTGAGTTTGGTCAACTTGCTGCAGCTGTATCATGCTCTGTGGGCAGAGCTCTTTATTAATCAGATGGAACAAAATCTTTATTGGAGGGTAAATTTTCTACATAATTTTTATTATTGCTTATTTATATTTGGTGTAGAAAGTGAGCATGTGGTGGTTGTTTTCTGTAGATGAGGTGGATAGGTCACAAAAGACATTTTTATTTCATGCTATACATTTATCTTGACCTTTAGTAGTCAATTTAGTGTAGATGAATATTTTTTTGATAATTTCGTATTAAAAAAAATCAGATTATCAAACAGATTTAATTTTTATTACCGCAGATGACTAAATAAAATTTTATTCGAGAAAAGGGATAACAAGATTCAAACCTCTGGATGTCCTTAAAGTTATTGTCAGTAAACTGTTTGAAAATGTTTTGCTTTGTCAAATGATACTGCACTTGTCATTAAACTCAAAGTTCTGATTTTATTTAAAAAGTATTAATTTAGGTTTTGATGGGATTTTGTCCTAATTGTTTTGTGTGAGTTTATGAATATGTAAACTTGGCCTCATTATCCCAAAATGTAACATAAATTACTACAAAAAGCATTTAAATCCTATATATTCTGTAGACTGTAATCACACAACAAATTTTCTTACAAGCCACATTTGTAAAAGGGCTTGTTTAAATCATTAAATGGAAGTAGTGAATTATTATTATTTATTTAACAACTAATACTGGAAATAATGTGTCTGTAATCTGAAGTAACTTTATATCGCAAATCAAATATGTGTGTTTGCATGTTTGTTTCTAATATACATGGCCAAAAAATGGTGTGAACTATGATCATCACTTGATATTTCTCATCTGTTCATCATAGACCTTTTTTTACTTAATGTTTGTCAGCAGAGCCACTGTGCTTCTTTGAATTACACTTGGCAAGATATTCAAATATATGGTCTTCTGTTCAGTTAGAAATCCAATACAGTTTCCAGGTCAAGTATCTGACTCCAAAGTAGCTATTTTGAATGAAATATTCTAGTTAAGTGGATATGCCAACTTCTACATGTACAAAAAAGAAGTTATTCAAGGATTAGTCTTTATCAAATTTTAAATGCCTGAAAAATTGTATCACCATACTCCTTCATCTGTTCTCATAGAGGGTCTCAGTGGGATTTAAGCTTGAAGTGGGATTACCTAATTCTGAATAAGTGTGAAATGGGAATGTCAAAATAATATACATGGTAATAGGAAAGACCTATGGTGTTGCATGGAAAAATTGAAGAAAATGGACCCCTGAATTCAGGGAAAAGGGTCTTTCTTTAAGAGTTCAACTAAAACACTTTATTGCTTGTGAAATCATGAAAATCTAAAATTATGTTTGGGATTGCCAGAAAGGGGACACCCATTGAGAGCCCCCTCAAAGAATTTAGGAAAAATGTTACTTGAATCAAAATATGTCTGAAGAAAGTAGTAAAAAGAGGCAGTGCTTAAAATTGCTGTAAGTAAGGTTGTAAATTATATCATATTAAAATTGAATGTCGATCACTTTCTAACCAATGAAAAGAATGGGGGAAAATATGGTGAGTTTTAGTAAGCATGCATCATTATTATTATACCCCTTGCAAATGAATCTGTCTGTCCAGTAAACCTTGATAATGCAACTACTCCATTGTGCCTTTTGGACTTCTTTGAAAATTGATTCAGTGCAAGACCTTGCTATGGAAATATGCATGAAGTAAGGACGTTCCAATCTGTTGAATTTTATATAAGTTGTGATTGAAAAATACTGGTCATTGTATACAAAGGGAAAAAATTCTGATTTGTTAATGTGCAGTACACTAATTCATATAGCATATACAGTTGTGTATGAAGCAAGGATGTTCTGGTCTGTTGAGTTTTGCAAGAGTTATGGATCTTTGATACTGAGAATATTTGATTCTATGGAACATGAATATTGTCAGTGCAACTTCTCCAGGGTAACCTTATCAGATTTCCTTGAAAATTGCCATAATGGAGATCTGCATAAAGCAAGATGTTTTGATCCTGCATTATCTTTAAACAATTTCCAAACTTAGTTGTTTTGGTAACTTTCTTGTGGAACCTGTTTATAATGCAGTTCAATGATGCAAGCTCAGCTGAGCCAGTGGTTCTCAAAAAATCATTTACAAAATATAAAAGTGTAAATGCTGTTTGTTTTTCTTTTAATTGACTGATCAAATTGAATTATATTTGTTCTCTTTAATAAACTGAAATTGAAATATTTTGTAGACTGGTTATATAAAATTCTTAGCTCTATAGGCAATAAACAGATCAGGGCTGAAAATCTGATGTAAATGGAGTAATAACATGGTGAATGGTGAATTTAATAGAGATATTTTTTATTTTAAGAGGAAATAATTTCCTAAGAATCATTTTGAAAGGGAGTAAATATAAAATTCCCAGAAAACTAGTGTCCACTGTTCATGTCTCATGTAAGTTTTCTTTCTCATTAAGGTGAGTTCTTACATTTAAAGTAGCATCGATTTTGAATTCTAAATGATTTTCATCCTTTCTTTTGAATTAAACATATGGGAGAAGAGTGATTATTAAATGTGGTTGACACAATACCATTTACTATTGTTAGGTCGATTGTCCTCGTAATTTAGCAAAGAGTGTGACGGTGGAATGAATCTCAAGGTCACAGGTAGGTTATGATGTTTTTATAGAATAGCCACTTTGGTGTTGTGATTTCACTAGTATAGCCAATAACTGCTGCTTCTCTTTGTGATGTTTTCTACTTTCTGTGGACCTCCATATTGCATTTAGTACTTTATGAAATAAAATAACACATTCTGTGAACCTTAGTTCTCCATGAATAGAATTATACTTTCTGTGAACCTCCCTATTGCATTTAGTTTTCCATAAAATAGAATTAAACTTCTAATCTCAACATACATTAATGAAAGAAAGCACAAGCTTCATACCAAAAGTAGGTTAGTAAAACCTGTATTTCACACTCGCTTTGGTTAAAGTTCACAGCAGAACAATTTCACTGATCATATTTTGTATCTGTCATGTAATTGCACAAACAGCCAAATTTGAACAAAAGGTTAAAACTTTGGGATTGGATCTAATAACACATCTTTTCCTCTACCTTTTCGCAGAACTTTTAATGCATCATTTGACTAGATAGTACTTGTTAGCTCACCTGGCTGAAAGCCACAGGAGTTATTCCCATCATTTTGCATCTGTTGTGAGGAATAAATGTTTTACATTTTAATCCTCTTCTTCTAAAGAACTATGGCCAGTTTTAACCAGCCTTTGCAGGGATGGTCTATGTATAGTCACTTTTCAAAATTATGTCCAGCAATCTCACCTGCCTTCCAAGATGGCTACAATGGCCTCTGATTGGTCCAAAATTGCAAAATGTTTTTAAAATTTTCTTTGCCAGAACTATTGAGCCACATGGATCCAGACTTGGTACATATAGTCTGTAGGTAGTTCTCTTTCAAAATTATGTTGGGTGACTTGATCCAAGAAGGCTACCATAGCCAACTATGCAGATTAGCCATAATATTACAATAAATAATTTAAATCTTCTTCATCAGAACCATTGAACCAAATGAAACCAAACTTTATATATATGTCCTAGGATGGTCTTCTTTAAAAACCTTAGATGAATTGGTCCGTTTTCTAAGGTAGTTGTTGTAGCCATTTCTGCAAATTAGCTGTTATGTCTCAGTTAATTCATTTAAAAAAGTATGTAATTAAGAATCAGCCATGAATTGCTATAATATTTTGCACATAGTATCATTGTGATATGGATATTTCAATTTTTTTGTAAGTAAAGGCCTTAAGATCCATGAGGTCCAAGCATCGAAGGTCCAAAATGTACAACAGGCCTGATTGGTGGAATATATTTAGAAATCTTATTCTTAGAACCAGCAATAGAAATGCACAAGTATTTGACATGAAGAATGTTACATTTGAATTTATATTTTCACCAATGAAGGCCCATATGGTTCAGGAGGTTCAAATGCTAAGGTTCAAAGTTTAACATTGGTTTGAATGGAAAAACT
>JAOXYI010225997.1:0-10936 GCA_028566495.1 Lithophaga antillarum
TATTCCACTTCATCTCGGATTTTCTGGCTTAATTTGAACTGCACGTACATGTAATATAAGAGAAAACTTAATTTTAGTTATTTAATTGTAGTTAATTAAATTCCGTTAATGCATTTTCTCTCATTTAATTCTTGTTTACGACGCGCGAGTCACATTAAATAATAATCTCAATTTAACCAACGTTAACTGTAATTAAGTAACCTGAATTAAGATTAAGTAGCGTAAATCTCAGTTTAAGTTGCTTAAACTTAGTTAAAATCAATGAAAAAATAATATATAAGAATCTGAAAGATATACCATTTAACTGTCAGAATTACAACTTTAGTAATAAATAGAAAAAAGATTTATTATTGTCCACATTGTTTGGTACACGCATCTGAACAGACACGAAGCTTGTGTATTTATATTCAACATAGTTTACGATCACAACAAAACTTACCTTTTGTTTATGCTTTTGTGCATGTAGTTCTAAAACTCTTGAGTAGTGTTGTGGACCGAGACTTTTATAATGCCAGAAATGCCACTCAAACTATTCACACATTACAAACTACCACGCAGTTTAACGATATACGTAAGCAATAAATTTCTTTTTGATTCAGCTTAGATTCATTTTGCATATAGATTGAATTGCGTGATATTTTAATTTATACATTATGATATTATCGAAACCGCCATTTTTTCTGGACGCCAACATAATATTCTAAGAAAACTACATTTTTAAAATGTATTTTTACAAAACACTGTATTTTGTTTCATGGATACCGGAAATCTTACCATGTCTTTTTTCCTCTCTCACTCTCAAAAAAAAACCTGTTTGATATCTATTTACAAGCTTTCCTCAGTGGAAATTTATTACAGAATGAATATAAACATTTGCGCTACAAGGAAACTTGACGTTAACAATGGTATTTGTGACGTTATTGTGCCGCGAAAGTTTCAAATGAAATTTAGTGACGTTCATATTGTGAGTTTAGTCCGTGTTTTTCCAAAGTGTTGAGTTTTTTCATCCAAAACGATTCTTTAACTTTGCGGTATATTTCACTGCCAAATACTTTTTCAATGCCAATCACTTTCAAATTTTCAACTGAATATATATATTAGTTTACTGCTGCTGGAAACATATACTCCCAGATTCTATCTTTAAATAAGTACGCCTCCACGTTCCTTATCTGATGGCAAAACCTAAAATACAGGAACAGACGAAAACTTACAAATGTATCGTCCTTCCTTTTATAGATAAACAAATACTATGTAAGCCAATAACCTTGTCCTCAATTAAATATCAATTTTCTTCAATTCCGACATTTATTAGATGATCGGCTTTAAAAGTATCATCTTACGTGCTAAAAATATGAAAGATAAAAGTTAGATATATATAAAATAGAAAATAAAATAAAAACATTGCACATTTTGTGGTAGTTTAACTACATATAACTTATATCTTAGGCTTACTTTCATGTGGATTTGAAAGATATACCAATTCCTTTTCTCTAAGATGCTTACTACGTACGTTATTACTGCACAAAGAATGATTTTTACACAAATTAGAAAGAAACATCACTATGTGTGATGTTTTGACATTATTATGCATCAGTGTCTTTAGATAACGAGGACATTGCAGGGTACCGTTTCACTAAAGATCGTAAGAGTTACGACCAGTTATAACTTATATCAATTGTTAAAGACTTACGATCAGTCGTAAATCGTAAGATCTTTAGTGAAATGGTTCCCAGGACTGTACCTCTTTTGATCGTGCAAAGAACCATTTGTGATAAGAGCTCTCTTCGGTGCAATAAAACAACCCAAAATCTAAGAGTTAAAATGTGTAAATGTAATACTGTTAATAATTTATCTACATATGAAGTTTACAAATGTATAAGCATGTGTAATGTTTTGTTGAAATTAAACAATACCTCAACCCGCATGCGTATCACTGACACTATGGAAACTGGTGTATCATACATGTATGGCAAACTAAAACTTGAATTGTAACGTCTTACCAATCTCTAAGCAAAAAGATGTTTGCATAAAAGTAAGATATAAATGTTGTTATTCGGCACAGAAAAGTTGCTTTTGGTAGAGCCTAGAAAAATACCGAAAATATAAGTATTTGTTCTTATTTTATGGATCATTTTAAATTGAAAGTTATTGGGATATATTCATACACTTGAGCGCAAGTAATTTATTAACTGTGCTAATGTGAAAATCAGAGCGCTATAAAATCACGTGAATGACGTCATAATGTTGGTGTCAGGGAAGTTTTTTGCGCTATTGATGTTCAAAAAATCTTCGATGATACGGATCCTATATAGATAATTTGCAGATAAATGTCCACCGAGTAAAATGTTTATTGTGCTAGACGTTTGAAACTTTTTTTCATATTAACTTCAGTGTCGCTGTTCAAGCATTATCCCGGTTGCTTTGTTAAGTGTACTTGATTCCTACGTGAACGTATATTCTGATATACAAGTTTTCTTTATAGTTTATAGTTTATATTTAATTATTTATAAATGTTTTATTCGGTATTATGATACGTTTCGTCAGATAAATCGTTTCTCGCTTAACTGGAAATATTGCGAGTTCAAGTAGTAATCTTGATCTTATACATATTTCAATGATCATTTCTTAATATTCAATTACTTTTTCCCACCGCCGCAACTCGGAGCCGGGGATTTAGAAATGCCGGGAGTCCATCGGTTAGCTCTAATGTTTTTATTTTTATCGGATTTAATTGAAATGTATCCAGAAGCTTTGTACTGACTACCTATCACTTGATTTCGATATTTTTTGTAGGAATTATAGCTCTTGAAAAACTTCAAAAATGGTCAAAACGGGCTTGTAAATACTCTACTATTGTCATTTTTTAATGGATTTAAATGGAAATTATACAGAAGCTTTACCTTAACAATATCTCAATAGAGTTCAAAAATGAGTTCTCTTTGAACATTTTTGTGGGAGTTGTGGCCCTTGAAAAAACTTTGATATAGGCAAAATGGTGTTTAGTTGTAAATGCTCTAGAATTTTTATTTTTTATTGGATTTAAATAAAAGGAGAAGGTATGATAAGGCCTCCTTTTTGCCCCCTAAAACTGTAAAATTAAAAAATTTCTGTACTTACCAGTTACCACTGTTCAAATATACACAGGTGTCAAGTCTTTCAGAAAATACGAAATTTATTTTCATCTTTGTAGTAATCTTTAGTTCTTGGGCTCAAAATCAATCCTCTTTGAAGAAAAGGTACAAAAATTCCAGAAATGACACATTTTTACAGTTTTATCGAGAATTAAATATGAGCCAGAGCGAGTACCAATTCAATATTATACCATAAGGTGTATATTAGTAAGATACATTGAAAATTTAAATATTTTATTGGTACTTGCTCTGGCTCATATTTAATCCTATCAAAAACTAATTAAAATTAGCATAAATTTGGCATTTTGTAACCAAAAATGCCAAATAATGACACGTTATGACATCACTCTGACGTCATAAACCAGGTATTTGCATAAAAATGACCCAATTACTCAGCAACATATATTTTACACTAACTTGAGGTTTTGTCATGCTACAAAAATCTTCATTTTCAGGGGGCAAAAAAAAGACTGCCTTTCACTGAAGTTTGAAATGTATCCTGTTCTAAAAGTATAGAAGTAACAGCCCTTGAAAAAAAATTTAAAAACAGGCACAATGGCCTTCTTAGCAGTTTGCCGTTGCCATCTCTTCAAGCATTTGAATGAAATTTATGTAAAAGCTGTACCTTAACAATATCTCACTCGAATTTTGTAGATGAGTCTTGCTAACATATTTATCTTGGAATTTTATAATGATATTTTTGCAGTAGAGTAAGTAATCAATTACGCAAATAATTGATAAAAAAATCACCTCGCAATACATTATAAGTTGAATTGCGTATTAATCGTAATCAAGATGAATCGATAATTCCGCCTGTCAACAAGACCAAAAGAAATGGGCGTGGTTCATGACTAAAATAGACAAGCACGCGTTAGCAAATTGTATACAGAAATTCCTGTTTTGGTTTGCCGCAATTCTATTGGCTTAGAAGCATTTTGTTGACGTCATAGTGTAATTATTTACACAATTACTACAAGATGGAATAATGTCAGTTGGGGTAAATTAAACATGCCGGGCGGTGGGAGACATTGGAACGCTGTTCTTGTAACAGTTAATGTTTTTTTCTCGAACACAGTACAAAATAATTAAATAAATTCACTAAATATATATTTTACTGAGTAATCATATGGCTCTGTACGAAAAATTAAGATATTCAAGATCATTGGTAGCCAACGCTTTTTGTATCATACTTCATCAATGTCGGCAGTTTTCAACATATTATCACATGGGAACAGTTACTACAAAGATCTTGACTGTTGGATTTGTATATTTTGAAAATACATCAGACATTTTTAAACAGTGCACAGAAAAATATGCATGGCCCTTTCTGTATACAATGTAGCGCAGAATCCGCATTCAGAAATTGAATGTTTAATCGGCGACCACTTCAAGTGTTTTTCAGGATACCAACGCAGGCGTCAAGCATTTTTGTGTATTCTCTTCATTATAATCAAAACTTATTTGAAATAGTGTTAAACTGTAAGATCTTTTTTTGTTAGGCATCTGATTAAATTACTCAACATCCGGTCTTTTTAATCTACAAACTAATTACTATGCTGTACAGTCCGTCAGAACATAGGATATTGGATTGGTACTATGCTCCGAGGGTAGAAAATCTTGTTTGTTGTTCTTCGGACAGCTTATATTGCTTATACTGTATGAAAGTTCAAAAGTATAGTGCATCAAAATTGACGGTTCGGTAAGGTGAAAAAATTCCCGTACGTAACATTCCAGTAGTTATAAATATATCGATTTGCAGCATCTTTCATACATATGACTATTTCCTCATTACTTGGCATATGATCCAGTGTTAAAGTCGATACATTTTCTGTAATGAAATATCTCCATGCTGTGCACAGAATAAACATGACACCGTTGGGAAAAGACGAATGAGCTACAAAAGTCTATATTAAACACCAATTACAAATATATTCACCTTTCATGCTACTAAATATACACCTTAAATCCTAAATACGGCCAGTCTCTATTAATATTGTCCCGTACCAGTCTTGTAATATTACCATATGATCTATTGGGGAAACAATATCCACGTTATTCGTGACACTAAGGTCAATTTTGACGACCATCATAAAATGTGACATTATCTTACTATTGCCGTCTGCATTATTGTTCTTTATTTCAACGGAGTGTTAAGTTATTCCACCTACAGACGTTCCAATCAGACTCATTTTACCTTCTAGTGTCATCTGAATTGCATTTATCGGCCACACAAGACGTTTTCAAAATATAATGAATGCTCCATCGATGATTCATTGTTTTTGACTTTATTCCGGATATTTCAAAAATATTCCTGAAAGAGGATCAGTAAAACAGGATTTGGAGTTCGTTGAAATCAATACGTCGTTTTCCCCCAGTATATGTAGATTTAAAAAGTTGCAAAATGTCAGATCGACATGCAAACAAAATATATAAAAATATTTTCTATTATTGATATTGTGTTTTAAACCATGGCAGCCCGACATCATTACCGACTATCGGATCCAGGAAGAAAATTAGCAATCTGTCGTGGGGTCTGTGGGCGTCTATGCACCAAGATACCATGACTAACTGACTACCACACATATACAAATACAACTAAAAGTAACAGAACAAGTGGCCATAGATAAACAAACCTGATTCAATGGACAATTAAGTACGAAAAGCCAGTTTCTTTCTTTTGGTAAAAAATAGTAATCATGAAGTCCGTGTACTCGATACCAAAGTTAAAAAAATCGCCGTCCGAACAGAGTTGTATACATGTGGCTCCACAAGTATGGATATAGACTGAATGTAGGTATTTATGTTTTACAAATACCTTCCTGAATCCATTATCCAACTTATAAACAGTCATAATTTTTAAAAAAATAAAGAAATACTATATCTCTTCCCTTTATAAGTGAATCAATTAAAACCGAAGTTGATAAAATATGACTCTGTCCATTATCACGTATTGTAATTTTCTATTGTATTTTTTTATTAGGTAACTCTGCGAACGCTAGTGAAGCACCCAATTAGTTTCATTTGACTGACTCGGAGTTGAAAACATTATTTTGCATCCAGTTTGGCTTGCTCGAAGTTTTTAAATAAAGAGTTAGATATTACATAAAGCAGGTCGGAGTGACGTAAAGTACCTGTTGTATTGTTATTTCGGAACCATTCAGTACTTTTATTCCTGGCATAACAATGGGATTTTTAATTCCGCTTAAGATGAACATGGACAACAGATTTGTTGAATTCACTAGGCGAGTGTTTCAGTAGATGATGGGCATTACATCAAACACCTGATGTTGACTTATTTCTATACTCATTTGAAGCCGAATCTATCGAGGGCATTCTTAATTTTAAAAAATGCTTTGCCACTTAATAACAGCCCACAATGTCAGTGACCACACACATTTTTTACAGTGAACGAATATGAGAACAGGACATGAATAGGTCCACTTAGTATATGTACGTAAGACTTGTTCCTTATTATATCGATACAAAGTGGGATGGGATAGCATTCTCGGATTTATGATATAGGGGTTGATTTGCATTTTCCTCTTACGAACTTCCCATACATGAGTAACAAAATTTCTGCATTCCAACAATGTGTGATCTATGCACATCAGTTGATACAATATTGTAGACTGTGTTTTAATAATCTGGATTTCTGGACATGGAGTTACTCCTGTCATGTAAGTTATTGAACAAGATTATCATAAACCTAATATAACTGGAATTGTCGCTTCAAAAATGTTATGGTCACCATCATCATTTAGTTTATATTACTATGGAAATTTCATGATTAAACTTGTTGCAGGTATGTTTTCGGGGTGATCGATACAAAGACTTTCAAAATATCGACTTCACGACGGATGCTGCATGGATGCTGAACCTATCAATGCCCATGAACTCACTCGCTATAAATGTGAACAGATGTTCGTGTTTGTACTCGTGTTGTCTTGTCATTTTGGACTGTCGTCCTTTGAAAATATCATCCTATAACTAGATTTGAAAGGGATCTGATTATCACATTAAATAAGTATTTGGCACGATTTGTGTATCCACTACTTTCTGTTTTGGTTATCCTCATCTACAAGCAAATTTGAAAATGAGGACAGAAAAAACTTTTCGTAGCGGGTTGGAACTCATTTCAGACAAGTCTGCACATTTAGGTAGTCACAGTACATCCGTAACAGTGTGTCTAGATGTATGTGGGTTTTTATCCCCCGGCTTTAAAAAAAGTGGGAGATATAGTCGTCAAGTGGTCGTCCATCCGTCTGTAGTCATTTGCGGGGGTAACTGCAACGAATTCCCTGAGCA
The DNA here is from genome assembly GCA_028566495.1 of Lithophaga antillarum. Classification (NCBI taxonomy): domain Eukaryota; kingdom Metazoa; phylum Mollusca; class Bivalvia; order Mytilida; family Mytilidae; genus Lithophaga; species Lithophaga antillarum. The sequence continues at coordinate 7,437 of JAOXYI010225997.1, forward strand.
ACTTTTATTTATGTGTGCAAGTGAAATTTGGTTGAAATGAGCCCCACATAAAAATAGTTTTCCACTTCTCCGTTATAAAGTTATTGCCCTTTTTAAAAATGAGGAGTATCCAATTGCAAGAAAAAAACATTACTCAGTTACTGTAAGCAGTTGAAGTCTGAAATGTGGTATGTAACTTTCTATGTGGTAAGGCTAACACTTTGTTGCATTCAGATCCAGACATTAAAGCAGTTTGGAGTTATTCTCCCTTGAACTTCGAAAATTAATGACAAATTCTCAAACAGGAGGGCAGGAAATTTTTGCGATTATTTGGTCTGTAATAACAATATTTAAAGTCGCAAGTTTATAACACTAGTACCAGAGTTATGCCCCTTGAAATACTAAAGTTGCTTAAAATTGAGATGAAAAAAAACTTCCTTAGTAATCATGGTATATGGATATTTTAAAATTGGTATATAAGTACATCACAATGTACTGAATCAAATATATATAAATATAAGGTCTGTACAATATACCGCCTTTGAGTTACATCCCTTGAAAATTTTTAAAAATTTAGGGGCAGAGCGAGGTCAAGAACGTTTCTGTTTCAGACATAGAACTGTTGTGATATATCACAACGCTCGTAATTGTGAACGCTGTTGATACATACTAGAACTGACCAGATTTGCGTCATTGTGACTCAGCTATGCCACTAAATCTTCAGTCTTAGAAATTAATGAAAACGAGGGATTGAAAACAATTTTTTAAACATAGGGTTGTGACATATCATAACACTCATAGAACATTGTTGAAGCGTACCAGAATTCGTTGAAATTAGGTCGTCTCGACATAGTTTTACCCCTTAAAAATGTGCAAAATTCATAGAAACAGTGAATAAACTTTTTTTCAAACATAGGGTTGTGGCATATCATAACGCTCATAAACTGTGAACAACGTTGATAAGAGCCAAAATTAGGTAATTTGGCCAGACTGTGACCTATTTTTGTTGAAACGTAGATCATGACATTTTCATCACAAACATAAGGTATCATTCAGAATCAGGAGAGCTTTGAACACGTGCAGTAATGACTTGACAGTGACCTAATTTTGTGAGAAAATTGGGTGACATCACTTTTACTGTAAACACAGGACTGTGACATCTCATGTTCGATCGAACTGGAAGTACTTTAAAAGCAGGTATAACCTTACTGAAATAAGGTCATTACATTGAACATATGACTGTATTAACATTGTTAGGGTATTATGAAATTTGTCAATACTTTCACAACTAGTTAGTGTTCACTGTGCAATTGGGGGATATGCTGTCGTTCCTATGGCTCTTGTTTCTTTTTTTCAATTATTTTTTTTTAAAATAGTTATAATTATTTTTAAACTTTTATCGTTTTCACTTAGTTATTATCTGATTTTTTTTCAACACGTTTTATTTGAAGTCAAAAAAAAAAAAATAATAATAACTGCTCTGTATCTGGAAATTTAGTTTTGGTTTGGTTCACCCGATATGCCGTCCTAATATATACTTGATCAGCACGAGAAATCCAGATATCTGAACATTCCGAATTGTTAGGCATTGACCCCATATTAAAGCTTTAAATATGTGTTTATTTTAGGAATTAATGGATCTTCGTAATACATACCATTAATAAATGGCTACGAGAATTTATCCTTGTATTTATTGCATCTAAAAAGCAAATGTTAAAGAGTGTACAAATTTAATGAGGCACAATTGGTTTAGAAATGCAAAGTAGAAAAACATGATAACTGAAATACAGTGTGCATCGATATTTCTTTTTAAAGATTTTTAAGAATTTTTGGTTATATCTATAAAATCTCGATTTGCGAATATGGTTAGACACAAATGGTATGTAATTTTGTTAGTTTTGGCAAATATTAATGTTTTATTCTGTATCCAAAATTGTTTTAAAAGCCATAGGATTCGAACTCGCAAATGATGAGTAATTTTTATTTGTTTTATTTGTTTTGTTAGATATTCTTTCTAGTAAAATATTAAAGTCACAAAAAATACCCCCTGACAATCCACCGAAAGCCAACCCAGGATAACAACAAAGTCGCCCACATCAAAATTTTATAATTCTGAATCAACAAATACAATACCCTTAACAACCTCATAATAAACCAGCTGAAAAAAAACTCAAATGCACACCGCTACTAACGGTAATTAAAATATAGTCAATTAATTATTTAGTATCAGAGACGAGTTTAATAGTTCATTAGCGGGGGAGTACCTGAATTAGATTTATTGCTCCGTTACCAATATTGATTTCACATTTTCTTTTATACATGCGTTGATATTCAGTCAAATGTGAACGTCAGATAACAGAGTGTTTGGAGCATAAATAGCTTTTTATTTCATATTTCTTCAGTACTTGAAAGCATTACCAAGTTTTAATAAGGACCTTACATATCATAATAATTCATAAACAAAACGAGGAAGAAACTTTTAACAAAGTTCACTTAAAGTAGGTTCCTCAGAATCGAATCCATCACATTTTATTAATTTTCAAAACATTTTTCAACTGAAAACAGGAACGATACATTTAAAATATGATATTAAAAATGTTCGGTAGCCTTTGTGCATTTTACTTATAGGATACAGAATTCAGATAGGCATTTATGTTCACTAAACCGCCAAGAAAACGAAGCATGGTTTAAAAACCATTAACCCCAAGTTTCAAGGGTGTTTAATGAACATAAAGACCTACATGAAATGCTGAATTCTTTATTCGATTACAAATCGTCGAAAAATTTTTTAAAAAATGAATAAAATAGAAAAAAATGCTTTTCTTCCCTTTAATGCATCCCTCTAACAGAAGTTCACAAAATATGATTGTCCATTATCACCTAAAGATATTGTCCATTGTACTGAAATTAGTGGAATTTCAGTAACACACCTACTTAGTTTCATTTAGCTGACTCGGGCTGGAAAACTTTTGCAATTTTTGGGCTTAGATGTACCTGAGTTTAATAATAACGTGTCGGCCGAATCTAAAGGGCAAGTGCCTGTTGTATTGTTCTTTTTTTTTAAATTTGGAACCTTCCAGTTCTTATACCTTACAATTGGAAACATGTGTAAATTTGGAGGAGGTAGGATGAGGCCCATATTGTGCCCCCTCAATGATGAAAAAAATAAAATATACTTAATTTATCTATTTTTGCTGTTTAAACAAACGTTGATATCCAGTCTTTAAGAAAATATGATAAATAATCTCATATATGAATTAACTGTTTGAATTTCAATGTCCCAATTCAGCCAATTTGGCAGAAAACATGCAAAATTGCTAAAAAATGGGGTATTTTTTGACAGTTTTATTGAGAATTAAGTACGTGCCGACACCTGCACCAAAAAGATATTTCTAACGCACCGATGACTTTACTGTGACGTCATAAAGAACTTTGTTGAATTGATAACATTTAAGTCATTTGAAAGCAATCACTTGATAGTAATTAAATTGATCATTGCCACGATCCGAAAATATTCATTT
>JAOXYI010226106.1:0-10936 GCA_028566495.1 Lithophaga antillarum
CTGACCCAACAATACAAAATTGCTTTTGTAAGGACATTTGTGTAATTTGAGTATTCAATAACGAGGAGGGCAGAGGACAAGATTGTTTACAGGGATCTCCTTGGTTGATAACATAGCTGGTGTATAGGTAAGGTTTTCAAGTATATTGCATATACCAAATTCCTAATCAAGATATCAAAGTAACTTTTCTTACAGATGAACACGATATTGTTCGGGATCTTATCAGCTGGAACTATTACAAAATGCATTTGGCATGGACTTTTTCGGAATAATCATCAGTTTCCAGTTACTGGTATCAAGGTTGAAGGCACTGAACAATTATAATGTAATTATCATGTCATAACTATTTCTTTATGAACTATACCCAACCAAACAGTATTTACTGTTGTACAGACTGTTAATGAAGTACGAACAGAAATGGGCTGGGAGACCACTGAAGACGAAGGAACATGTTCTATTATTATAACGACTAATTAAAATCACAAAGCACGTAATCCATGACATATCCAAATTTTTTGTTTTTTTTTTGTTTTGCTTTTGTTTTGTGTTTTTTTTTTGTAGATGGGAAAAAAATAACTGCTGTTTTCTTTCTCTTGTTGTACGTTTGTTAACAAGGGATATAACGTTTGGGTTATTTTGTTGAAAATTATACTAAAACTTTGCTTAACTTAAAAACCAAAATACTTCACCGGTCTTGTGAAATTTCTTACCGTTATATAAAAGCTTTATTTGGTCCTGCAGAAAAACTTGTAAATTTGCATCTCTTATTTATGCCAAATTTCCACCAACAATGTTGCACAAATGCTAAAAATAAATTAGAACAGTCCCAATGAATCAGCGTTTCCGTCATTTATGTGTTGAATTCTGTTTCTGTAAGTTATCTTACTTTCTAGCAGGCATTATTTGCTTGAAAGACCTAGTTACATCATTGAATCTGGATAATGAATCGCATCATAGAAACAATACTACATCATAACGTTGCTTCCATGCCAATTCATTTTTATTCAATTCATATTTATACAGGCTCAGGTGAGCCTCTAATTTTCTCGTAATTACGAGAAAATAAGTCGTAATAACGCGACAATTATCTCGTAAGATCTTTTCTCGTAATAACAAGATAATTTTCTCGTTATAACGAGAAAAGATCTCGTTATAACGAGAAAAGATTTCCTTATAACGAAAAAATCATCTCGTCATAACGAGATAATAGGATTTTTTTTCCTTAGTGGTACTAATAGGCTTTCGTACAAATCCGTATTTAACATATCAAAGTTTTATTTATCTCACTTTATATTATGAATGAATGACTACAAAAGAACGATGAAAACATTATTTTTTTCAGAAATATTTATGCAATAGTTACCCTCAATATTCATGCAAAATACTAAATCTTTTGTTTTTTCTAAAAGGCGGTTTAAATAGTGAACCTGAAATTAGTAGTTAATAATTTTTCTGAAGAACTATTCCGTACGTCAAGAATAAAACTCACAGTTCATAATGTTCTTCAAAATCCATATCATTCTTGCTGACAAAAGAACGTCTCCTAAAACAGAAATAAAAATTTACATCGTTAATGTCAATAAAATGATTAGAACTTAAACAATTAATTTTCGTACTATAGGTTAAAAAAAAAAAAACGAAATCAAAGTTTGATGCAAGTATGAACCAAAGTCATTTTCTGTTGCATGTTCGCGTATTGTTTGTTTGTTCTCGTCTTCCTCGTTCCTGATGTTGCATGTGTCCTCGGATTGTTCCACCCTGAATGTTCCTTCGGTTTTCTCTCGCCTTTCTCAATAATATGGTAAATATTAGTCCAGAATTTCAACCTGCAAATTGCATATAAGTTTTGGGGGTTACAGGAACACAAGTTTTGTTTCGACAATGAGAAAAGGTACAACATTCTATCAAGAAGTAATCTACATGTAACCATTATAGTTCATGTAAATTGATTTTAGAACAGTACCAACTATACTCTGCGTTGTTCTGGGTGGTTTCAAATTGCTTTTCTGTATCTGAGAAATTTGTTTCCCATTAAGTGTAACTCATAACACTAAACAAAAAATGTTTATCCATTTGTTACTATAAAAACAAATAAGGAATAGTTTCTTGGTCGATTCTAAAACCTACCAAGAAAAAACAACAAAAGAATAGTTGAAAAGGAAAATTCTTATTTGCCACACTACCATTTACCTTTTTCAAGTGTATTTCGTCTAGCCATGTAATATTTGTAGAAAATTTCCAAGATATATACTTGTATATATTCCCATATGATAAGTTCGGTATGTTGCCGGTAATTTTTTATGAACAGTTACATGAGTTTGTGTACGGTCAAATTTAATCTGTGTGTCATTCTTGGCGAATCTACTTACACATGTATCAGACGAAAACAGGCGACGAGCAGAAAAAAACGTGTTTTATTTACTAGAAAACAACAAGGCGAGATGCGTCTCTTTTCTTTTCTTCGAGATGTAATACTACATAAGATAAAAAATATTTCACATCAGGAAACCCCGGATTAATGTTGTTACCACTTATGCCCTTGAGACTGAGAACTGAACGAGCGTACAAACAGATTTTTGCAGAAAGTTATCTGTAATATACGTCTTTCTCCAGACTCATATCACAAAGCGAAACTGGAGCTAGTGAGAGATACGACCAGGGTCTTTGATAGCAAAGTCCAAGTCATAATACATATAGGATATTCGAATAATTACCTACAAATATAATTCTGATTCTTCAAAGAAAAATCAGATGTTTGTTTGACTCGAATTAGGATCTGACTTTGATCTTGCTAAATCTAGACGTCAATCTGATAAAAGTGTCAATTTCAACTACTGTTTCAACTGACAACCAGGGTCTCTAAAACTCAAGTACATTACAGATAAACCATATCAGAATAATTGATAGCTAACCCATCTGGTAATTATCAAGTGAAACTGTAATGACAACACACCTTTTCTAAACAAACTGCAAATGCAATCTTAGTAATAAAAGTAAAGTAGAAAATATCATATTTTATATTGATAAGAAAAACTACCTATACCAACAGAGAAAGAAGCTCTAATCGGCATTTTTATAGAACAAAATCAATATACAATTAAGGTGGTAAATAGAAAACTTTCTTTCTTATAGTTTGAACTTTTATCAAATTCAAAATAAATTGTCCCGGTTTGAAACGTCTCCTGAAAAACTTCTTTAAAGGCAAGATTTTATTCATACAAAAACAAGTGATTATTTAAGAGTTTCCAGGTAAGTGATATGGTAATAAGATACAAACCCATCTGGCCTGTGAAATAACACAACCTTGATAAAACAATAAACTGTATTTTTCATGTTAATTGAGGACAATGGATGAAACTTTCAGTTTTGAAGAATAAAGAAACAGATGATAGTCAAAGAAAACCTACCCACGAAAGCTGAAATTAAAAGATCTTACAGAATCCAAATAAAATCATGACAGAATCTGATACTGACAAAATCTCAACAATGGTAAAATTATGGACCCCTACCCCTGGACATCCACACCGATAGCAAGGGGCCTATTTGCAAATGTGGAAAGATTTGAATGATAAATATTTTGGGACAAAAACAAATTCAAATATCTTGCAAACACTAAAAGATGCTTGATGTATCAAACATTAGGACATAACCTTGACCTTTAACCTTTTAGCATAAATGAAGTTCATAACTCATAGAGATCACTGGTGATGACCCCAGCTCTATGTAACTTATGATCGTCAAGTTATTCATATCAGGGGTGTAACTCGTACAAAAGTAATTGATATATGAATGAAAGGAGGAGGCACAATACTGTAATTTCCTCCACATTTTGGACCAAGAGGCAATTCACTGTGTCATTCTAGGACAGGCTAAAGTGTTATTTTTGCGCTTAACCTCATTAAAGGAATGTGGTTTATAATACATTCCTCTCTTTCGGACGGTTGATCTAGGGTTTCACTAAAGGCATGTGGTATATAGGACTTTCCTGTACTTCCGACCGTCAATAAAGGGTTTCACTAAAGGTATGTGGTATAGGATCGTCCTCTCCTTCCGATGGTTGATCAATGGTTTCACTAAAGGCATGTGGTATATAGGACTTTCCTGTACTTCTGACCGTCAATAAAGGGTTTCACTAAAGGCATGTGGTATAGGATCTTCCTCTCCTTCCGATGGTTGACCAATGGTTTCATTGAAGGCATGTGGTATATAGGACTTTCCTATCCAAATGGTTTCACTACAGGGATGTTGTATATAGGAGCTTCCTGTCCTTCCAGTAGTCAATAAAGGGTTTCACTAAAGGCATGTGGTATATAGGACTTTCCTGTACTTCCGACCGTCAATAAAGGGTTTCACTAAAGGCATGTGGTATAGGATCGTCCTCTCCTTCCGATGGTTGACCAATGGTTTCATTGAAGGCATGTGGTATATAGGACTTTCCTATCCAAAGGGTTTCACAACAGGCATGTTGAATATAGGAGCTTACTGTCCTTCCAGAAGTCAATAAAGGGTTTCACTAAAGCATGTGGTATATATATATATGTGTGACCTTACTGTCTGTCCTACGATCTATCAACGGTTTCACTAAAGGCATGTTGTATACAGGAGCTTCCTGTCCTTCCAGCAGTCAATAGAGGGTTTCACTAAAGGCATGTGGTATATATGACCTTCCTGTCTGTCCGACCATCTATCAACGGTTTTACTAAAGGCATGTTGTATATATAGGAGCTTCCTGTCCTTCCGACGGTTTATCAAAGGTTTCACTTTCTAATATATATATATATATATATATACGTCTTTACTTTGGATTAAAATAAATCGATCAGCACTGGATGTCTTTAGACCACATTGCGAATAGATGTTCGTTTTATTGATACATTGTTAATCGGCGCTGATCTACATGTATTACGGGTAGCAAATGGCTTGATTACGGAGAAATGATTTTAGGACTTACTTTTGAAGATTTTTCCTTGTGGCCACCTACTCATCATTTAGCAAGTTTCTTTTTCCCACAGGTTCTCATTTTTAGATTTAAGACAATTCAGCAACGGAAAGCTCAGTGTACAGCATTAGTTTGCCGCGTAGTTGCATACAATTTGTGTTTTCAATTTCTATCTACCTTCCTAGGCATTTCAGTTTAATCGCGCCGGAAAATGCTTAGTGGTATTCTTTTTTACCGATATAGTTAACTTTATCGGAATTTCCATCAATGACTATTTTTTTTGTATAAACATGAAAGAAGCCATAAATATCTTTGACTCTTATAAACTAGTTGAGGTGATCCATTAAAATTTAACCCATTTTCTGTTCAAATCAGAAATACACTAGTGGCTAATGACGTGTTAGGCATTGCAAACTGATATGTTGTTCTAAAAACGATAATCACTAGCCTTTCAAAAGTAAATATAAGGTTAAAACTTACGTTATTACTAAACAGTTGTTAATAGTTTGATTGAACATAAATTATAATAACTTACAAAGGTCCGTTCTACATGTTAAACAACATTAAATCTTTAAACAACTGTCGTTTTAACGACTTCTTGCATCTTATTATAATTATCTATCCCAGTGAGCTTTAACGACATCACAGGTACATTTACATCTGTGGCTTACTTAGACTTGTACCTATCTGATTTACGACTTGTTACTGGGTTTTGTTCACTGAGCAATACGAAGGGTGCCACATGTGCACGCTTCCAGAGCACCTGGTGTCACTCCCGGTTTTTATGGGAGTCTTTATGTCTGTTTTGCTTCCACGTTTGTGTTTGATCGTTTGTTGGTAATGCTCTTGTCTGGTTATATATAGACATGCCTCACAGCATGCCTGCTGAAGATACTGCACTTCAGTAAAAGATAATTGACAGCAATCACGCCTTCCTTGGGGATAGCTTTCAGTTTCACTATAAACTCCGTGCTTGCACCGGACTGGTTGCAGGGAACCTAATTGGATTTAGCTGTTAACAAATACAATTGATGAACTTGAAAAACTTGATTAAAACTGGTTTAAGTTTTGATTAATTATAGAGGGCACTGCAGGAACATGGAGTGGTAAGTAAAAAATTGTAAATGTAGTACAATCCTGTAATGTTTATGAATAAAGACATGTGAAAGTTGAAAGTATGCCACACAGTGATATGTTGCGAATACTGCATATAAAAATAGACTTGATACCTCTTTAGATGTGATTTCCCAAGAAAATGGGGAATGAAATAGTATCAAACTAAAACTTTGAGGAATTTTATATGGAAACATAATTGAACTCTTTTACTGAAGTGCAATCTAGAACATTAAACCATCAACATGTTAGTCAAGGCGAAATGTTTAATTTTGTAAGATAACGTGTACATATACACCGACATGCACAGACAAACAAGAAAAAAAGAAATTTACATAATGTTTTTTCACCCTTGCATATATCTGCATAATAAACCTCTAAATAATGGTTTAAGGCGACATATTTCTAAACTGCACTATAACAATATATTATTATGACCGGTAAAACAATCCAAAATAATATTAACATGGTCATTACGAAATAAATCCATTCATACAAATGCAAAACAATATGCTTTAAAATATTTGATCACAATCAGACACGTAGTTTTCTGTGATTTTAAAAGTTTATGTAGTAGTATTACATTGTCGTTTTATAATTAGACACAAAAAACATAGTTTTTAGTTTGACTGATTTTATTTAGCAGTTCGTGAATGAAAGTTTAAAAATTATCACACAAAGAAAAAATATAATGAAAAGAAAACAAAAACAAAAACAAAACAAAAAACCCACACAATTATTGCGCATAAGCATTAAAAATTAAATACGAGGCAGAATGAGTGCCAAATGAATATTTTGCAATAATAAATATTTTGTTGGTGCTCGCTATGGCTCGTTTAATTATATAAAAAATGGTCAATATTACACGAATTTGTCATTTTCGACTTAAAAGTTTTAAAAAAATACAAGTGGATACAACAAAGATTTTGTAATTCATTGCACGAAAAATATAGTTTTCACTTTGATTGCATGATAATTTACACAAAGACAATTCGTCTGTTATCATTGTCGAAAAAATTGCCACCAAAAGCATTCCGCAACACTGAACCATTTGTCAGCCTGTACCATATCTGTAATAAAACAATGGTGATTTACTGGTAACAAAAGACGAGGACATACAAAAAATAAATGACGAAGGTTGGATTGTAGGGATCGCCACTTTCAGCAATGTTTCAGCTATATCTAAACTTACTCGGGGAGGACAGCCCGGGCAGCTATCCACCTGAGCATGTGAAATTTCAGACCTTGGGCAGGTGTCTGGAAACCTTAATCATACATGAAGTGGGGCGAACAGGACTCGAACTCACGATCGCGGCGTTCGGCTAGTGTTCATGAGTCGATGACCTTAACCACTAGGCCATTCAGGCCCTCCAAAAAAGGATGACGCGTGTTTTATGTATAAAGTGTGAACCCAATTAACTGAAACTTCGGAATCGTCTAGAATCGTAGTTACTGTCCTTATGTTTACAGTTCATTTTTAACACTGTTCATGCTAACTGGCACTAAAATACTTAGCAGACATACATTAATTGCCGCAAAATGGATTTCTACTGTAGTTGTTCTCCTTTCTTCTTTTGCGAAAATACCAATTTTCATCGTTTCAGAGAAATTCACTGATTTGCGGTTTCGTAAATTTTTTGTTACAAGTTTTTTGCCATAAAACATATAAACTTACTGTTAGTTATAATTAAAATTTCATGGATTGACAGTACAACGAAACCACGAAAACTGTCTACAACCAATATTAGCTATCATAGCACATTAAAATAATTGTAGAGTTAACATTTTATCAATTGATTGCACGTAATCTAAAAAAAAAAAAAGTTCAGAAATTCTATTTTGTGCTATCCAATGGCAACGCGACTTAAAAGGAAGAGGCAAGATAAGGCCTCTTAATGCCCCCAAAACTAAAATTATATATGTATCTGTTTTAAATATACAAGTGTCCATCTAATCAGAAATGTAATCTATTTTCATCTTCATAAGTAACATATTTAGGTTTCAACTTAAAAATTACCAGTTCGTAAATGAAAGTGTAAAAATCTCCCCTCCCCCAAAAAAAAATAAAATAAGAAGAAAAACAAAATAAAATAAAACAAAGTAAATAATAGTAATAAATGCACAGATACATTAAGACTTACACATAAACCAGAGCGGACGTCAAATGAATATAAATATTTTGCTCGTGCTCGCTCACATAAATCATTTCATTGTATCAAAAATAATCAATATTGCACAAATTTGTCATTTTTTACTAAAACGCTAAAAAATACGAGTTTAAACAACACATGTATTCTACAAAACAAAACTTATTTAAAACATTTTACTAAAATATTTTTTCAACAATTGAAGGCAGTTATCTATTACTCGAATTTATGGTAAACGAAAAAATGGTAGTTTTCTAATTGTGAACTTTCTACTTCTAAGTATGAACTCGCCTGTTGCTCCAGCATACACACATTTACCAGTTGATACTCTATTATGAGCTTACTGTAGTAATCATGATTTTGACATGGCTCCTCCAGTCCTCTGAACGACTCGAGTAAGGTTTTCAAAAGCTGAAATCGTCGTTACAGTTGTTTTGTCGCAATCAGAAACTTGTGGACTTCTGTGAGGAACTTCAATATATTAAGTGCTTACGGAAATATTTTTATTGTCACATATTCATATTTGTCTTCGTGGTCATGAAAAGATTACTAATAAATTGGGCTTCAAAAACAGAACTTCACTGTGGGTACTGTATTTAAAGCAAGGTGAAATTCGCAGTTTTGCTGTATAATTTCCACTTACCTCGATACCTAGTAGGACTGTGATAACAGATGAAAATATCTGAAGAGCTGAAATCGCGGTATCAATTTGTGGTACTGTCAATGAAAAATAGGAATGCTAATTAATCATTATAGTTTCACAGCAAACGCTCAACAAAAAAAAGGGTACACTGCAAAACGAAGGGACCTGAAATCGTTTGTCTATCAGTATGTCTAGATTTCAGACTTGTTCATCATGTCATTACTTTTGGAAAAGATTTCCTATGATTTTTAGTTGAGCGCTATATAAAACTACTTCGACTGTGAACCTTAAGAAAAAATTGGTATTGGGTGACACTGAATAATTCGTTTTGTTGTACAACTTTTCTGTTACTGTAGAGCTTAAATAAGGGCTCGTTAACAATGTTTCTAAGTTGAGTTATTTTGTTTTATATTTATTATTTCCAGCAATATCTACACAGTCAAAAGCATGAAAGAATATTTTATTTACGTGACAAATTCAAGCACACTTAAGTGATAATTAGATTATTCATATGCAAACACATTCATTTAAATTTCTGAACACAGAAAATCAATTAGATGTATATGATCCACACAAAGATATTTGAGATGTATCGGGAACACGTGTTTCCTATACAAAGTTCTTATCTGCGATACTAAGCTTACGCAAAAGTAGATGACAATCGGTTTCAGAGTGCAGATGTAACATTATGCTATGACTTTCAATTTTGATATTTATGCGAATTACATGTAGTAAGACAAAAAAGGTATAGTATATTATACTCAAATGACAAAATCCATACTGCATCGTGTAAAACAGAGATATTGAATACATTATAAATTAACTAAACTAAAATGACATTTAGAGTGAATATGAGAAATATTACCTCCAGCTGGTGTGTCTATTGTAGATACAAAACTCCCAATAGGTTCCACAATGTTTCTCTGTATTGCCGCTATAAATATACACAAGAAAAAAAAGCTAATCCAAACAAACTGAAATGTTTAACATAAAAAGTGACTAAACTACATTGTGACAAATTTTATACAAAAAATCTACAAATAAAGGTACATATAAATATTTATCCTGCAACTAGCCCCAACATTGACCTAATAAAGGGGTCGAATAACACATTGCTTTATTTGGTCATGGACCTAGTAAATAATCCTGGTACCCCAAGGTATAAAACACAGCAACGAGAGACTTGTGTACTGGATCCCTGGTACATAAATTGTGACATCACAATGGAACAGAACAGGGGTAATCGTAATCAGCTGTAATCAATTAAATTTTCTCATGTAATCAAATGTAATCTGTAATCAGCCATTTTTTAGATTACAAGTAATTGTAATTTAATCAATTACATTGATTTTGACCTGTAATCATGATTACATTCTGATTACTTTCGTAATTTTACATATTTTGTCTTCATTGATTTGTACATTTCTTTCTTTTTCAGTAAATTTGGTTTTTTTTAAGATATAAAATACAAGAATGTATAGGTACATGTTTGTTTTATGTATTTTAACCTACATAAAACTCTATTATTACAATCACAACTTCAAAGAAATCATGTTGCACATTATTTCAATCAAAACAGTAACAGCTGTCCTTTTGCTTTTAACAAGTTCTAATCAGGATAATTAAAGAGGAACTTATTCCTCAAAAGGTCTCAATTAAAGAAATATTGTATGCTAATTATGGCTTCCAAAGATTTCCATAAAACCAGATATTGTCTTAATTATTTTAATTTCTGTAGGGTTTCAGTGAAAACAATTTAACCTTGTGTTAAACGCAACAGGCTCTACAAAAATATAAATTGTCTGATACAGCTGAAAGTGTTCATTTATGAATTTGTGTCCATGAAAGTTTGCAACAATGTTTTCCTCAGTGTTGTCTCATTTCAACATACCTCATGGTACTACTGGAAATGTTAAAGCATCTTGTAAGCACTGTGCAGCATGTATATCTGGTTTAGTAAAGACCACATCCAACTTTTTGTCATTCGCATGAAGGTAAGTACATGTACTTAGTTTACAGTATGTGGATAAAAGCCATTCTGTTTAAAATACTGTATTTCAGTTGTTTTTTTTTTTTTTTTTTTTTTTTTTTCAA
>JAOXYI010226324.1:0-10934 GCA_028566495.1 Lithophaga antillarum
TGTTTAACGATACATGTACTTTTGTGCCGTATATTGTGTAAAGGAAATTTTCCGTAACAGATTTCTCAGCAACTATACATTGCAATGGTTTAAGATTTGGGTTTAAGCATGATATTGGTGAGTTGTAAGGTGTGATCGAATTTCAGACCTGTGGCATTACCACTTCCTGTCTAACGATACATGTACTTTTGTGCTTTATATTGTAAAGCACATTTTCCATAACAGATTTCTCAGCAACTATATATTGCAGTGATTTGATATTTGGATTCAAGCATGATATTGGTGAGTTGTAAGGTGTGATTGAATTTCAGACCTGTTGCACGGCCACTTCCTGTTTAACAATGCCTTACTTAATTTGTCCTTTATATTGCAACAGACATTTTCCATAACAGATTCTCAGCAGTTATATAAAGCAATGATTTTATATTTGGGTTTAAGCATAATATTAGTGAGTTGTGAAGTGTGCGCCAATTTCAGACCGATGCTTAAGAGCGGGGGTATTTGTAAGCCAAAAGCTTACAGCCCTTTCATTTAAGTTTTGTGTTAAGGTCAAGATTTTGGATGCTACAAGTCGTAGAGCAATGATATTTCATCTGTGGATACATCTTGAAGAATCTAAGCACAGTTGTGTCGCAATAACCAACATTTACACAAGTGATTGTGGTTAAATTTTTCATTAAGGTCAAGGTCTTGGACAATACAAGTCATAGAGCAATGATATTTCATCTGTGGATACATCTTAGATAGTACTGAAGAATCTAGCCACAATTGGGTCACCACGACCTACATTTTACGCATGAGTGACATTGTGGTTAAGTTTTGTGTTAATGTAAAGATCTTGGATACACAGACCACAATTGGGTTAAAGCGAGGGGATTAACTGTCGATTCCGACTGCTCCAACTGTTTATTTTACACTGCAAACTGCAGTTATGAAAATGAAAAAAAATGCAAAAAGGATATACTTTTTCAAAATTTGCATGTGTTGAAATTCAGTAGCTGTATTTTTGTATTGCAGTTTTACAGTGTACAAAAGACTTGATCAAACTGTGAATGCCTTTTATCTTTTAAAGTGTCTGGTGTAGTTTTATTGCCTTATAAAGAAAGTGATATCAATTGTAAGAAACATAATATGTTAGATTTATTTCAAGCAATACAAAAGGAGGCAATGAAAACACTTTGTTCCCATGTTTTGGAAGTGTTGGCATATAGAGTAATTCAAGTAGACTTCTATAGAATTTAATCTTTTTAAGTGATCTTGTCAGAAAATTTTAAAGCTTCAAAATTTCACATCCACATCAGATTTAATAGGGGAGGTTTAACAAAGTTAAATGGAAAAACTGGAAAAATGCCATGTAAATATTACTGTGTAGCAATAGAAGGTACCTTGAGAAATGACAAAGCAAAACTGTTTTAATCAGAAGAGTTACTAGCAAGTGTACCATCAACAGTATATTTTGAGGATAGCTTTCCATTCCCTATGTCTTGCAAATTGATGTGAATGATGATTGGTATCAGTTTGTCACATGCTTCATTTTGGGATAATGATTCAGTACAGTAATCTTCCCAGAAATTTTTTAAGTGCTGTATCTAGGAGTACAATGGGATAGCTGTTCTGAAGGGCCCTTTGAATTTTAAGCACTTTTAATCTTTATTTTGTCCTTCCATGTATTTCTTCATTGTGTGTAATAGTATCTCTATTTTTGTGGTCTATTCATCTGTTATTTCCACCTTCTTAACTTTTGAACGTGTAGAAAATAATTTTGGCAAAATAATCCATAGCTCTCTTTTGCCTGTATTTTTTAGATTGATCTGAAGTTGCATGATGACCGTTTTAGAAAAATTCTGAAAACTTTACAAGTCTGGGTGAATCGAACTAAAACTCTATGGCAATGGTTTAAATTTTGGTGCCAGTTCTGTAGAGATTTGTGTTTTTTAGCGTGATAATGAGAGTGATATTCTTTTAAAAAACAAAAATATGTGCAAACGCTTGGGCATGAATTATTAAGGGATATCCTGTGTCAGTTTTGAGTTTTTTAACAAAGTTACTCCTGAATGTATTAAAACTGGCTTTTGATCTTTAAACACGATCATGATGTAAGTCCTGCTGTTTTCACAAAGGACATCTCTGTCAGTGATTCAAATAATAATGCATCAGTACCAGTATCTATAGGACACCAATTTGCCTTCTATTTATTTACTGATATGAACATGGATGAAATGCTGTGAATAATCCATAATGACATAATGCAGGTAATTTTCATCTAAATTTGGCATACAAACAAGTGATTCACACCTATCTAATTGCAGTTTACTGGTAATCTCCCCAAAAGTATATTAAAAAAGGTGGAATATATATCCTGAATTGATACTGTTAAATATCTGTTATAACTATAACTGTTTTAAATTATTGGTGTTCTAAAAACTGAGTATATTTTTGAAGCTAGTTATGAAAACAAAAGTGAAAAAGAACAGATGGATTATAACTGCTGGCAGCTAAAGTTTATCACAGCTATACCTATTCATTAATGCTGACAGACTGTTAAATCCAACAGGTTCAGTATTCTAGAAAAACAGAATAAGTAAGATTAAAGGATGAAAGTGTGAAAATTCCCAGTCAAAATATAGATAAGTGTAAACTTAGTCTTATCATTGTGATAGTGTTACTTTATAGTATAAGAACTACTAGTTAGTGCTTAGACATGTGTAAACTTAGTCTTATCAATTTAAAGGTGTAACTGTAGTGTAATAACTACTAGTCATTTCACAGATATCTGTAAACTTGGCATTACATCACTTGATATACAGCTCTTTAAGTTGACTCATTTTATGAGTAATCATATTGAATATGAGATTATTTACTGAATTTTTAGTACATGTTCCATTTTTTACTAAAATGTTATCATCCCTCACCAAATGAAATTGGCGTCTTGGTGGCCAGGTAGTTAAGATCGTTGACTCCTAACCACAAGCCTAACACTGCTGTCACAGGTTTGAGTTTTCAGTCACTTACCTAAGGTCGGGGGTTTCACCAGTTCAGCTTTCCCCTACACCCAGGTAGTTAAGATCGTTGACTCTTAACCACAAGCCTAACACTGCTGTTATAGGTTCCAGTTTCCAGTCACTTACCTAAGGTCGGGGGTTTCACCAGAGCTGGATAACTGTCCAGGCTTTCCCCTACACCCAAAAAGTTGGATAGTCAGGATATTGCTGAAAAATTGCTAAAAATGACAATAATAACCGCAGCAACCAACCAACCAATTGAAGATGACTTGGAGGGTTCAGTGTAATGTTTTATACATTTATCCATTTGTCTGTCTGTCCATTTATCATGGCTAAGTTTTAATGTGTGTATGTTTTTTTATAGGATACTAGAGCCTTTACATCAATAAAACTTCATATATGGGTAATATTGAATAATTAAACAGTGGATTATTCTGAAAGATTTGGCTCACATTGAACTACATTTAATGTTTCAGTGGCTTAAGTTTTAGGCTTATTTCTGTTTTTGTGATACATAGGTCCTTTGAGTATGTCTTTGATAGTTATAAATCAGTCATAAAGTATTGCTTACTTTGACCTACTAAGTTAAAAGTAGTGTTGTAGTTGGATTTCTGTATGCTTTGTAGATGAATATCAGTTTATATCAATATTATCTGTACATGAAATGCAGTTTTTCATCTTTATGATGTCTAAAGCACAAAGCACGGCATCACATTAGAAAAATGTATGACAGCAGAAAAATGAACATGATTTTGAGCCATCTTTTCTTGTCATGCAAGTTTTGACCTAAACTTTGTTTGCTGTCATTAGTTTGAAAGACTTTAGATTTTTGTTGTTATGTAATAGATCACATTCAAAACTGTTAACTAGTAACATCAGTATGAGGTGAAGAGTAAATGTTAACAGGGTACTAGTCATTTTCGCTTACTCCAATTAGTAGATATCAGTATGAGATGAAGAGTAAATGTTAACAGGGTACCAATCATTTTCACTAATTCCATTTAGTAGATATCAATATAAAATGAAGAGTAAATGTTACCAGGGTACTAGTCCTTTCCAACAACTCCAATTAGTAGATATCAGTATGAGATGAAGAGTAAATGTTAACAGGGTACTAGTCATTTTCATTAACTCTAGTTAGTAGATGCCAGTATGAGATGAAGAGTAAATGTTACCAGTGCGCTAGTCATTGTCATTAACTCCAATTAGTAGATATCAATATAAAATGAAGAGTAAATGTTACCAGGGTACTAGTCATTTTCACTACCTTCAATTAGTAGATACCAGTATGAGGTGAACAGTAAATGTTACCAGGGTACTAGTCATAACTACAGTTAGTAGATATTCATTTCAGTAGGATATGTCAATTATTTAATAATTTACTAAATGAATTTTATCTATTACTTTCAGTACTTTTAATTGAATGAATTTAAACGACTTCTTTAAAGGACAATGACAGTTTCAAAAATTACATTATATTGGTTAAATAGTTGAGTATTTTAAATGTATTTTTTAACTGTTTTATGAGTCTTGGGTTGTGGTTTATTTCATCAATTGAATGTGTTATAAATTTTTTGTTTCGAATTGTATAACTGAATTAAAAGAAAAAATTTAATGTTTGTGAAAATGGTAGTACTACACATTAATTCTTCATACATCAAATTTAATTGCTAATTTGAACAATCATATTTAGAAATGCTTTGAAGTAATAAATGATTTCAGGTAGTGCGTTACACAACAGTTTATGAATAAATGACTTCAAATTAAGAAAAAAAATCAAATCTTTTTCTTTTTTTCTTTTATGCATCTCTAAAAGTGGAAAAGATTGACATTTTAATTTATTGATAATTTTCAAGGTAATTCAACTATAAATGGACCTGGAAGAAGTCAGAATTTGCTAAATGTGTTTTTGATGTAAAATGCGTATCTGCATTTGCAGTTGGAACATTTATAATATCTGCAAATTGGTTTAAAGTAAATTGATCATTTCTTTGAATTCATTAATATTTTTCTGCTCTATCCACTGGTAATTTATAAAAGATTCATCATGCCAAAAATAATGTCTTTTGGAATTAAATATCCAGGATAAATATCAAGAGACTGAATTACACTGAAGAAGTTTTTCAAAAAAATTACCATTAAATTGATATAATAACTGTGCCCAAACTTGTGTACTATCATATTGTAAAACACTGTTTACTTGGGGTAAGTCTGAAATTTTAACATTGCATGACAAAATTATGAATTTCCATTTTGTTGTTTTGTTGGGTATAATGTCATTTTCAACTCTTTCTCAGCTTGATCTTAGTAACTAGTTTTAGTAATGGACAACCAAAGTGCTAGGAGAGAACCAAATAACTGATAAACATTCTTATATATCTCTTGGCACTGAGAGGATATGAATGTGATAAACATGGTGAATTCTTTACAGAACTAAACTGCCTATATGACCCTTTCAGAAGTATTTTACTACTGGTCACTGTTTACGAAAATAAGAATTCATGCATTACAGTAATAATAATAATCATAATAGTATTTGTACTATATTTTTATACAGTATATGTTTCATCATAAAATAGTTCCATGGTATTTGTCTATGATATTAAGATTATGGAGCTATTGTGATTCAGCAGTTAGTCAGTTGTCATCATTTCAACATTCAAATCCAGCCTCTTATTGCAATAGGCATACAATATACATGGTATTGTTAGTAAATATAAAGTTAATCATATTTTGTGGACCATAGATCAAGACTTTTTTACTTTAAATAAATGGGCTTACAAGTACATAATTGAGAAAATGCTGTAGTCCACATAGACATCTACTCCAATAAAATAATTATTTTGCTCTTGCCAAGAAACAGTGAGAAATACTTGAAAAATATCACATTTCCGATTGTTTCTAAGACTTGTGAACAATAAATGTTATATTTTCCAACAGTGTACATGTATTGTGTTTATATTGGAGTATAGGGCTAAAGAGTTCCAGAAGTTTTACATAGTCCTTTGTAGCTCATTCAGTTTGTTAGCATGTCATCTGGCTGAATGGATTAGGTTGTTGATCACTTCTACCTGTAAGGATCACTAGTCTATCACCTGTAAGGTGTGAGTTTGCATCTGACTTTTGGCAAATGCAAAAATGATGGTGTGCTTGATACATACATGATATAATAAAGTTGACCAGTAACTTGCCGAAGATCAGTGATTCTCTATAGGTACTCTGGTATCCTTGAACCAATAACATTGGTCATCACAATATGACTGAAAAATTGTTGAAGTGGTATTGGAAAAAAATATCTTGCTATTGTTAACTCATGCTAAAATGGCTTTTAATCCCTGACATTGTCATATTCAGTGGTGCAGTATTTAAAAAATCTTGTTTTGTCTTGAATGACCTTTTCTTTTTCTTGTTCTGACTTACTGATAGAAAAACCTTTGCTAATAGTTTGGCAGGTCTACTGTTGGTGTCTGTATTAACAGATCAGATGATTTATTAATTGGGGTTTTTGTTCAGTCTACAAATTATGTTTTGGTATTAAGAAATCATTACTGAGGGAGAAAATGTAATTGATCATCCAGGCAAACAGTTGTTGTTTATTTTGAATACTTATCATCCATATTATTATGTACCTCCATGGTTGTCTTATAGTATCTCCATTCAAACAAACATTAAGGATATGTTAATTATCAGTACAGTGTTGAGAAAAAATTGATCATGAGACTTAATAGGACTGAGCTCTAGAGGGTCCTTATGACAGGCCTGTATACAAAGTTTTGTTTAAAGGATGCAATTTTGAATTTGTCAGTGATTTGTGTGGCTGTCTACACCCATCTATACAAAATAAAAGTTTGACTGCTTTGCCTACAAGATCCACACTTAATTACCCCAGGAGTGCTTGTGGACTTTTCATAAGGATTACTCTTACACCCCCTGTATATATAAACAGGTGTTTATCCTGCATTTTCTGCTGGTTTGACCCTC
Source organism: Lithophaga antillarum (assembly GCA_028566495.1). Taxonomy (NCBI): domain Eukaryota; kingdom Metazoa; phylum Mollusca; class Bivalvia; order Mytilida; family Mytilidae; genus Lithophaga; species Lithophaga antillarum. Next base: position 6,984 of record JAOXYI010226324.1, read on the forward strand.
CCAGTCTTGTTATTGCTCTACCAGTCTTAAAATTTGGAATGTCAAAGTGGTCTCTTCATACTTTAAAAATTGGAACTGCAGTAGTTGAAGTGATAAAAGTAACACTGATCTCAGGCAATCATTGCTCTATGAGATTTCACTGAGTATTGTTATTTTTACCATAAAAGTAAATACTTATCTAGTCAAAATACTGAAGTATGAAATGTGGTTCATAATGCTCTATTTATGTTGCAGGTGTTTTTTGGATTGTGATAATTACAACATCAACATATATGAGGCTGGTAGGCATTTTTTACTAATCAGATAGAGCACCGGTATAAATATTGTGAATAGCAAATCTGAAAAACCAAAAGTACTTGCAAATAGACAATGTATGCTTGGGAAGAGAGTTCAGCCTGTAATAAATTTTAGGGATGATTCAGAAAATTTGTTGGAGATTAGAATAATAGATATGAGGATTAACTGGAGCCAAAGACAAAAAAATATTATGAGACATGCAAAATCTTCAGAATCTGTTTGATATTAAGGGAGGGTGCATGAAAACAGTCATTTTTAGCTTACCTGACCAAAGGGTCCTGTGAACTATTGCCATCATTTAGTGTCATCCTTTTTTAGCTTTTCACATTTCAGTCTTCTACAAAGTTTGGTTTTTTTTTGGTGCTGATAAGGAATTCAACATGGCTGCCAGTGCCAATATGGTGTTTTGATTGGCTGAAATTTCTAAGATCTTCTTATCAGAAAGTACACAGAATTGTGTTACGCTGTGAATGATCCTAACAGGTGATCCTCTAGCAAGTTTGTGTGTTTGGTACCAGTTGGAAATCCCAGATAGCCACAAACAGTTTAATATTGGACCTATGGGAAATGCACTTTAAGATCTTGGAAACAACCAGACAGTTAAACTCAAACTGTTCATAAATGATCATTGGATGTTCCTTTACCTGATTTAGGTTTTAATGCCAATCAGAATTCCAAGATGGCCACCACCGCTGAACATAATTTAACATTGGAGCCTATGGGAAATGTGCTTAAAGATTTACTTCTTAGAAACAGTTGAGACAATTAACCGAAAGTGTTCATGATTAGTCATTGGATGGTCTTTCACCAGTTTTGTGTTTTCATACAAATTGGAATTCCAATATGGCTGCCACCTACAAACAAACTATAACATTGGAGCTGTGGGAAATGTGTTTAAAGACCTTGCTGGAAACAGTTAAGGCAATTAAAACAAAACTGTTCATGATTGATCATTGACTGGTCTTTCACGAAGTCTATGTTTCCATGCCAATCAGAATTCCAAAATGGCTGCCACCAGGGAACGTAATTTAACATCAGAGCCTTTGGGAAATGTGCTTAAAGATCTTTGAAACATTTAAGACAGTTAAACCAAATCATTGGATGGTCTTCCACTAAGTCTGTATTTTTCATGCCACCAGAAATGAACATATGGTAGTTGAACATTGAACCCTGTGGAAAATGTGCATTAAAAATTTTCTTCTTGGAAACAGCTGAGATAGTTAAACTGTGTTATGAATGATCACTGGATGATTTTTCACCAAGTTTGTGTCTTTCATGCTAAGTAGAATTCCAAGATGGCTGCCACTAACAAACACAGTTTAACATTGAACCATACAGGAAATTATGCTTAAATATCTTCTTGGAAACAGCTGAGACAGTTAAACCGAAACTGTGTATGATTAATCATTGTAGGGTCCTTTTCCAGATTATGTTTTTCAGGTGATCAGATTTCCAGAATGGCCACCACGATGAACATAGTTTGACATTGGACCAGTTGACAAATGTACTTAAAGGTCTTCTTCTTGGAAATAATTGATACACTTGAACAGAAACTCTTCAAGATTGCTCACTTGATGGTCTGTCGCCAAGTATTTGTTTTTCATACTGATCAAAATTACAAGATGGCCTGCAAGGAACATAGTTTAACATTTGACCCTGTGGTTGAAATGCACTTAAAAATCCCATTGGAAACAAATAAGACTCTTCATGAATGATTATTGGATGATCTTAAATGTATAACCAGATGAGTGATACTGACTCAGGTAAGACTCTATTTTTTCTTAAAAAGAAAACAGGTAGAAGGCTGTTGGAGGAAGAAATCTTAGCAGTTACCTCTTAAAATTCTTGCAAAGTATGTCTCAACATGGATTTCAGTAAAATTGGTGAGATATTGAATTTTTTCCACAATTGCAAAACATTCTACTGTGAATATGATAAATTGGTAATATGAGTAGAATATAGGTGTCTGATCGGATTAACAGGGAACTTTATGTTCATTTCTTTTGTGGATATTAGATTGGTTGTCTATAATTTAACTCACAAATAATGTTTTGTCATAAGTGTTATTATGGCCCAGACATTAAGCTGTATATATAATAAAGAAAATTAATTGTATACTATCATATTACACATGAATTATAGCAGCTTGGTCCGACCTGCTGATTTTAACCTTTTATGGAGGAAATAGACTTTCCAACATAACACATTATTTTTCCTCTGTGACAGTTACATTAATGTCTATTTATATATGAATGCAATTTTTGCTCATCCATAATTTAGTATAAAGTCTGGGCAAGAAATGATTTCTCTGGCTTTTTCATAATTTGTCAGAATTTTTGTTAGATTTTACAGCTTGGAATATTTGATTGTAGAAAGAAAGTGCAACCATTTTTAGTTATTTTTTTTATAGAACCTTTATAAAAGAAGCATACTGTTGATTGATACAAATTGTATTCATGTAGTATCAGTTAAGTAGAGAAGGATATTGTTAATTTTCTGTCTCCATGATCTAAATTATTTTTTGGATACTGTTTACAAGAATGCCAACCCCTATTTCATACACAGGTACACCCTGTGTGGTACACAGCTCAAAATATATTTGATATGCCAAATCCAACTGGAAGTTTAAAATAAAACCATTTACTGGATTTCAAGGGAAAGTTTAAGAGCCCTTCAAATTCCAGACTTCAGGGAGTTGGTGCCTCATATTTTTTTTATACATTTGTACTGTTATCTGTTGTTTAGATGAAGATGTAAGTGTCCAACCACAGTTGTCATCATGTCACTTGCATTACTAAGACACTGATACAGAACCATGTTCCTTGGATAGGTTTGTGCTACTGCAAACACTGGTAAATGCCATTTTCAACAAGTTGTAATTAGTTTTAGTGGTGGATGAGGCCTGAGTTATGAACCTTTATCAATTAACTGTCTTGAATCAGGTTTTGATCGAATAAACTGCACTAGACATCCAGTTTTGACTCAGAGTCATGCTGATTGCTGAACTGTTATTGTTCTGTACTTGTGAATGTGATTATTTTATGACGTCAGTGTTTGAATAAAGAATCTTTGCCAGTAGCAAGTCACTGTGACCTACTTTTTTTCTGTAGTGACTTAATTAACTTCTAAGTGACTTTTGATAAAAAAAAGTCAGGTTATCTTGCACACCCATAAATTGGAATGAGATGAAAACTTTCTACTATGATCTGTATTTCAAGCTATTCTTGACTTCAAGAAACTTTGTCAAAAAATTAGGTCACAATACTTTTATTGCCTATTACCAAGGTAGTGGGATTATACTTTGATAAAACTTCCTGGGAAATTGGAACGGAAGAAGTTACAATTAACCAACCAGCAAGGTTTGGGTAGACCAGAATTGGCTGAATTATTGTTATAAGTTTAACAGATATTTGTACTGCAAATCCTGCGTTTCTACTTGAGTACAAAAAGAACTTTCTTTGAATGAAGGTAAATATAATTCAGTGCAAAAATCTACTTTGTGCTCAGAGCTATTCTTAGCATGAAGAATGAAAATTTCACAGAGACAAGTACACATTAACCCAATTGCCCCCAGATTGATTTTTTAAGATTCCTGTTTTTCCCTTCTTTTGCAAAAATATGCAAATTATATGCAAATGAGTTAAAGATTGACTA
>JAOXYI010226434.1:0-10932 GCA_028566495.1 Lithophaga antillarum
GGGGATTCTTGGAGTGTCTCCAGCAAAGCCCGTCCTTGCCAGGCTTGCTCTTACACTGCCCCTTCTTCCTTTTCAGTGGCGCGGCAGGTCACCCGGGCTTCGACTGGCTCGTCTTCAAAGGGCTGGTATACCTTCTCCGTGCCGCAGTTCTGACACCCCGCTTCGTGTCGTCCATCCTTACCATCTTCGGGTTGCCGCAGCAGGCCTTCGGTCCCAGCTGCTTTGCCGGAGCATCCGGTCGCCCGTCTAACTCCTCCTGGTTCTCAACAAAGAACTGGGCTAAGTGGTCCATGTTGTCTCTACCACTATCACCCCTTCCCTCTAAGGTGATACCCACCCTCTGAGCCGCAGTCCTCCTGGGTTCCCGGACGTGCTCGTCCGTGTTGATGTATACTTCAGAAGCCATGATTTATTTAGGGGGTCAGCCGAGACACGATCCGTTTGCATCAATTCCGGGGTCCGGGGGGTTCTCAAGCTAAATTTCTGCTTGATTTGGGGTGTGGGGCAGAATTGTCATTCTTTCACTACTAGTACGATATAACATGCCCTTAATCATTCGTGATACGGACACTCCGTAATGGTCAACCAATTAGTGATGGCGACAATAAAATTTCCGAAGTGAGTGATATTAATTTGGGCTTGACATGGCCTCGACTGAGTAGCTTTAGTGACAGTGGTAACCCTGTTTAGAAAGTTTTAAGGCAGTAAACTAAGATTTTTATCAATAATTTACATTATCAATATTGATAATCCAGTAATCTCAGTGTAAAACCTGAATTGTTGGTGATGATCCTAATTTTTCATTACTATCACTTTTTGGTTCTTTAGCAAGATATTGATAAACTAAGGTTATCAGGTTATTATCTCAGTTTCTCTGTGGGAATTCTAAATTATCATATAACAACATAAATTAATCACGAAAATCGAAGTTTTAACCAATAAAAGATTATCATTGATTATCCTCAATCCTCAATCTTATGATCTCTTTGGCACAACTTGTCTTTCTGGTGCTTTATTGTTCCTCTTTATGTTATTTTTCTTCACGGTGCTCTTACTGTGTTGTTTGGTGCAAAGATTAAGGTTGAGGAGTAGGCTGGTCGAATCTTCTGGTACTGTCGATGTAATCTGCCACAATTTCTAGTTTTCTTTTTGTGGTTTCTGTTGTTTCTCCGTCTAATTGAGTTAGCAATGTACCAGTGGTGAATTTTCTGTCCTGTTTCTCTCACTAGTTGTTCTAGCATGTTTTCTCTGTCTGGTTCATATAAGGGGCATTCTAGCAGGTAATGATTGGTGGTCTCTGGTGCTCCACATCTACAGTCTGGATCTATATTTTGTCCTGTTTGATGTTTGTAATGATTTAGGCTACTGTATCCTGTTCTCAGCTGTATAAATATGTTGTAGTGGTGTTTTGGTGGAAAATCCAGCGTTACGTTGTTTTTTACTAGTGGTAATCTTTCATATAGTTCTCTTCCCCTATCGCTGATTTCCAAACGCCTCTGCCATTTTTTGGTGGTACTCTTTTGGACAGCTTGTTTGATGTCTTGTATTGTTATGATGTTATTTTTCTGGGGCTAGGTCTTTTGCCTCATTCGCAGCTGTTTTTGCTAGTAGATCTGCCATTTCATTTCCATGTATATTTGCATGCCCCAGTGTCCAAGCTATATTGACACTATATGTTGTGTGTATGAAAAAAGGGGAACAACTGAAAACCCATAATTTGCCGAGATCCAGTTTTATTATTTGCCATGAGACTTACATGATTTAATAATATGAAACAGATACTACCTGAGAGAAACAAACAAAGCACTAATATGTTTCCAATCTCTGGAACGAGTTTGTTTCCATTCTGAACACTTCGGAACACTTAACATAAATGAGGTCCACTACCAGATGGCACTGCTATTGAATGGCCACCACCAAACTTCTGGCTGCATTTAACCCTTCTCGCTTCAGATAACTGACGACAACATGGACAAGTACCACTTCAGCAGGATTCGGATAGGTATTTGAATTTCCTGCCTCATATCTTGATTTTGCACAAGTTAATATGAGAGACAGGCACTGCCTGATAAATTCTCATGGAACTACATTATGATTTTAATGGAAAGTATGTCTGGATCCGATTCTTTCAGACTTATTTTATGATAACCGGAAGTTACATCATTTCTTAGTGTTCAGAAACTTTTTCATATTCTGGCAATAAATGATTTTCAAAAATTATTTAAAAAAGGAAGTATGTATTCATATATGCTAAGAGCATCGCATGTCTGATGTTTTTTTTTTCTAGTTCACGTCTAGCAATCACACTGTAACTGGAACTTTCACATGATGTCGGAAGAACCAGAATTTGTAGTGGGGCATAACGAAGGTTTTTCAAATCGATCAATATAAATTATATTTTTTTCCACTCCTCTACCATAAAGAGCTCGCTTCACTCACATATCATTGTTCTTAGCATAGTTTCCCAGATGTAAATAACATAGTGCTTCTGGATGAAAAAAGATGAAAAAATGTTGATTTTGTATGAATTTGAAGTTTGGCAACAAATTTTGATGAAATTCTATGAGTTTTTATGTATGAAGAAATACAAATTTCTGTTGAAAATGTTAACTTTAGCCAGGGAATAGTTATGAAAGATTATCATAGTAATGAAATGTTCAGTTTGTTGACACTTTTTCAATTTCTGAAAAATCCCTTTGGAATTTGAAATGGGAAAAGACAATTTTACCAAGTTCATACGAATTTCGCGCTTGATACTCAAATATGCACGGAAAATATATTTTTTTTTAAATGTAAATAAAATGAAAGACAAAGGCCTGGAACTTATTATTTTCAGAGAGAAAAATTTCAAATAAAACTTTAAAAAATAAAATTTTGATAGATGTTTAAAATGGCCACCACCAAACATCGTTGTGTTCGCTATGCCAGGGAAGCCATTGTATTAGAGTAACTTCTGCCAGGGACACTATCGATGAAAGGGTTAAGTTAAAAATCATGCAGAATGTGAAGGAAAGCAAGTCTGCATTCTCTTCCCTTAGAAAGATGAACTTTTAACAATAGAAGCCTAAAAGTTTGTATGCAGGCTTCTCTTTGAAGCATTATTTGGTTTTTGTTGTGTATTTTTTTTACTTTTGACTATAATGGTGGTGCCCGAACTGGACATTGTAGACACCATTACCAAACTTTTCTGAAGCAAAATATTTGACTTTTCAGTAGTTCTAACTATTTTTATACAACTGATACCATTAAGAGCTTGCGTTGCTCGCATATGAAACAGGTGACTTGTGACTTGGGGTTATGCAGTCTGAAATAATTTTGCCAGGGCCATTGCCTATTGGAAGTATCCATCTCTTCAAGAGAGTAATTAAGGGGTAAAATTTAAAGCAAAGGTTAAGCACTGACAGTGTCATTTTTTTCCATGGTTGAATCATATGTATAGCAGTGGTGGGGGAATGGGGGAGGGAATAAAGTAACAATAAATGTACAAACACACTATTTTTACTACCATTATAAAATGAAAAGATAAACAGGGAATGTTAGCAATCTAGCTAAAGACTATAGAACACTACTGTCTACTCGACCCATCTATCCAACTCATAATAAAAGAACAAAAATGACACAAAGACAACCACTGACCATTTGAGTCCTGGCTTGGGAAAGGCACAAAAAATGTGGTGGGGATAAACTAGTTTATGAGATCTCAACCCTCCCCCTAAATATTCAGACAGTCAGTGGTGAAACACTGAAAAGAAATACCTGATATAAAACCTGCACAGAATGACCCTTAACTCATAAAGATCTATACTAAAACAAAACATGGGGAAACAACATATAAACAAGCACGAAACAAATAGTATAGTCTAAAGAATGCTCGTAGTTAACGGACTACTAGCTGAAAAGACCAATTCTGTTGGTTAGTAGATCATGCCCCCATGAATTAAAACATCTGAATTTATACTTCTATCGATTTTGTATAAATTCGCCATAAAAATCCAAAGATATGCATGTACATGATCTATGCGCAAGACCAGAAAAACAATTCAGATCAACAAATTGTAGGAATAAAAGTACACAAAACTCGGTAAAATTCATATTAAGGTCCGTAGACAGCACGTGTGATGTGAGGAGAAAACTCCACGGTATGATTAGGTAATATATAAAAAGAAAAAATCTTTTTAATAGAAAAGTCTTTTGACAGTCGGTATACAAACGAAATGTAGACTTAAATACGCAAAATAAATTTAAAACAAGTTAACAATAAAATGCATAATTATGCATATTTTTGACGCAAATCCACTTAAAAATCAACTCTTCTAATGCTTCCCCACCAAACTGAATCAGACTTTGGTTGAAAGGCCTTTGGGTGGTCCCCTTTCGGAATTGTGTCCAATGACTGTGTCTGAAATCCATGATGGAAGTCATTAGTAAAAATAGAAAATTCTATTCCTAGAACCATGGAGTCAAATCAAATACTAACTTGAAGCCACTAGGAAACCAGATGAGCGACACAGGCTCATTCAGGTGGACCTCTAGTTTTCTCGTAATTACGTAATTCACCAAAACAGTCTATATTCAGAATTATATTTTGCTGATTTCGCAACCAATATCATGTGATCGTCGTTATGTATCTTTGTTAGGTAATTAAATACATATTGCGGAGAGTGACAATAAACGTCGCTGAATCGATCCGATTCTGTACAAAACTAAACTTGCGCAATTCAGGCTAGATTTCATGATTAGCATCAAATCTTTGAAACTTCATTCTTTTTAGTCACACTTCAACAATTATTAAAGGATTAACTTGAAAATTCGGAGGTGTATGTTACTTTGCAAGATCGAACGCCATTAGTTTTCCCTATTCAGGAGCTATGAGTAAGCTCTCACTTCAACAGTCATCCGTCTGTCATAAATCTTTAACTGGTGTTTAACTTTGAACCATTTGAAAGATATTGATAATGGTTAGTTAACTTATCATCAGAGCACGTGTCGTGTCCAATTTCCGAAGGTCAATGTCAGAACCAAATGTCAAATGTCAGTATATTGTTACTTATGCACAATTCTTGTTTTGATCCATATATATATCATCATCAACCTTCACACAAACTGTATTGCTAGTGGACCATGTATCGGCGTTAAAATATGGGGTCTTTTTCAATCAAGGCCAAGGTCACCAACTAAAGTTATATGTGGACCACTATTCACAGATTCGTGTCTGGTCCATAATATTTTGACCAGTTGTGATATCATTAAATATCAACACCAAGTGCATTGGCAATGTGTCATAAATAAAGTATGGATCCTTAGAGTTAAGGTCAAGATCATCAACATGGCTCAAATATCTTCACACACACACTAATTACAACCTAGATTTTCATAAGGTGTTTTCTGAATGACCTTGGTTGAATTTGCCTCGTTACTTTTGCTTTTTTCAACGTTCACAGGTTCCCCCAGCTCACGTGTTTATAGAGAATGTGTCAGTTTTAATCCCTGCATCTCTATCACCAAATCAAAGTCACATCTGGAAGTCAATAGGACATTGTTGCGTGATCCTCCGTGATGACCTCAATCAACTTCGATCTATTTCAATCAGTATCGCGAGGACATCGAACATACATCGTCTTTTTTTAATTCCCATTAATAGAAATATAAGAGAAATGATGAAGGAAATGTATGATACCAGCCTCCAGTAACTTTGAAAAAGATTTATATCAACAGTGTATTTAGAGGGTTTATGTGTTTGTTTTAGGGTGGGGAGGATAGTTAGCCGAGTGGTCTACGTAGTTGGTGACATCTACGTTTACAGATCACTGTAGCCTTTTACCTTTACGGTGTCAGTTAGTACCTGACTCGCAAATATAAAGGTGCACTCGACTCTTACCTCAGGTGATCAAGTTTAAAAGTTACTTGTCGAAGGTCGGTGGTTCTCTCTGGGTACGTCGGCTTCGTACACCATTAACACTGGTCGAGAGCACAAAGATGAAAAAGTGGTCAAGTGGCGTTAAGCTATATCAAAAGTTTATTACTACGATTTCTGATATTGTATAACCACTATCATTGCCCTTTTACTATCGGTAATTGTGAATCGGTGGTATGCTGTTTCATTCTTGGCTAACTGAATGCAAACTTGACAGAAGTACGTAGTCCACGGATGATCCGCTTTCAAATTGTCTGCACAGTCAATTTCAGTATTAAGTTACGTTACAAAGCAGTATAAATGGGGTGTGGGTGGTCGAGTGGTTAAAGTTGCTCACTTCAAAAAAAGATTTTTAAAAAAGGTCACTGACACTTAACCATAGCCTAACACCGCTGTCGTGAGTCCGAGTCTAGCTCGCCCCGATTCATGTGTTCTTCATTTTTTTCGCGATTTCAGTATTTTAAAATACAAGTACATAAAACATTTAAACTAGACCAAGTGAATATGATGATATAATCCTCGTAAATTACTGAATGAATCAAAATAACTTTTGATGTAGATGCACACTTTATATTTGACATAAAAGTACACATACACATATACATGTGCGTACCACTCATTATCACTGTTGGGGGACTCCAATTCAGACACATACAGATTTTAATCCTTCAACCGTTTAAAATAATGAAGCTTGTACTGCCCACCTTTCGATTTCCATGAACTTCACTCTGTTAAACAATAGAAAAAACAATGAATCTGTATGTGTGATTATGACAGAAAGGGAAGTGGGTAAAGACGTTCTGAACATAAGCGAAGGGTGGGGTGAATATATTGATTTTTAAGAGGGGATCATTTCGCTTAATTTTAAACTTTCGTTCGTAAGATAAATGCCTGGAATCACTCCATATAACTCTACGACTGAGGCCAGTTAAAAAAATCAGTTTCTCATCCACCTTTTTCTGGAATTCCAGGCGGGCATACATTTTCATTTTTATTTTTTATGGCCATTTTGTTTTTCGTTTTTTTTTTTGTTTTTTTTTTTCATAAATTACCGCTAAATTTTTGAAAAATATAGAAGCTTAATAATTGAAATTAAAGTCTATCAAAATCTGTTAAATCCTGTCGATTTTCTTTATTTCCGGAATGCAGGAATGAAAGAAAATAGACACACTTTGTTTTTAACTAGCCTAAAACGTCTTATTTTCTTGCATAAATCTATCGACCAACTTAAATAACAACCCTGTCAAGAACATACTGGGAGCAGAAAACATGTCCGAAAAATTTTAAAATGCAGTTCAGGGCAAAAAAAATTTCTCAGTTATGATCATTTCTCCATACGTATCATTTTAAGGAAGCTTCTCGAATAAATATGAAGCATGGTGTTGAAATTTCAAGGTAGTAATCAAACCACAATAGCAATCAAATAGTCAAGATAAAACATAACGAAATACATGACAAGTACGTGTGTATTCGTTTCAAGTAATTACAGTATTTCTAGTAACTAGATGTGCATAGTTCATGAAACCGAAATTAGGAATTAGGACTGTATCTTGCAAATGAACAGAGAAAATGACAAGTATACGTTAAAGTTACAGCAATGACCTAATTTTAGCCCTCAAGTTCATATACAGTATCTTCCCGTCAGTAGCATTAGTTGGCATGTCCCACATATTTTCTTCCATGATAATTTTACATAATTTATAAACAGTTTCATCACAAGGATAATTCCCTTTAGGTGTTGTTTCTTCTTCGCGAATCTCAACTTCAGTCCTATTTACAGGACAAAGTCTGTCTTCAAGATCAAATAATTCTGGTAAATTATACATAATGAGTGGACGACTTCCACCACGAAGTGGACCTTGGGCCGTTCGAATTCTGTGTGCGTTCCAGGTTGACACTAGTGCGTTCAGTTCGATCTGAAACATATGATAAATAACAGTGAAACAAAGGTATGCTACGTATGTAGTCCGTCTTTCTGGGATTTTGGAAAATAAAGAAAGAAAGAAGCGTATATACATACCACAAACATTTTAAAACTAAAGAAAATCACAGAAAATGGCTTTTCTAGAGTGGAAATTAGCCTGACGTCTCTCGAAGCCTCTATTCTCAACTCGCAGCAATTTCTTAACGTTCTCTTAGTGTACTGCCCGATTTTCACGAAGCCGTATCCTTGATGAAAATAATGACAACCATACAACCCACCAATTTCGGAAATTGGAAATTATTTCTTACTGTTTTTTTAAAGAAGATAATAATAAACAACCCGAAAAAAAAACAAGACTTTTGACACAATTTCTTCAGTTTTGATTCTAAACCGAACCGCAAAACCAATTAGCCTATATTTATGCGTTTGATGTACAGAAACAAGTTGTGTACCATTTCAGGTCAAAATAATTATTATATTCTACAAATGACACTATATGAAACTTATTTGTAAGTTAACTTAAAGTGATCCATGACTGCACATTGAAATCTATCTACAATAATTACTTTTAATTATATAGCAACCACCGCATTCGGTTTGAAACAGCAAATTGCATTTTATTGAGACAGCGCATAATATTATAATTAGATGCGACCAGTGTGCTTAGTGAGAGCACGCAAGCCTAATCTTTTGAAGTAATAATATGTTTGCGATAAATCCATACTTTTAAATGAGAATTTTATAATCAAAGATCAAAGATTAACATCAACATCCGTGATCGTAGGGCGATCTTCACTAACAAACAATTAAACTTCAGACCACTCGACGACCGACAACCTGTGACCTTCGAAAAAATATCATGATCTTTGTGTGCCAAAAATCTTCCTTTCTGGGGGAACGACGAGGGACAGGGACATACTTTCAGTTAATTTTCGGCTATGTGTTCGCAACCAGGTGTAGTAGTAGATAAAACCGTTGTACTGTACAGCGCTTAATTTTGGCGGGTTTTTATTTTGGCTTTTTTGACAAAAAATTGAAATATCGCTCAAATTTAACACAGCCAATAGCAAAAAATTGTACGAATTACAGTAAAATCTTAAAAGATAACGCCTGAATGCGCCAATTTTAATTCCCGCCAAAAATCATCTTGGAAAACCGTGAAATTTCGGCACCGCCAAAATAAAGCAATATACAATACTTAGATCATGAAAGTACCAATCATAGGTAAAGATCTTGCAAATTATCTCAAATGAAGGATCTCGCAATGACCTACGCTTCAGTGGTGAGAGTAAAATATCATATAAAGTAAAGGCATTCACTCCAGCTAATAAGCTTCACAATTAAACTGGGCATAATTAGGACAAAGGTTAGGTGAAAATGCTTAACATCAATAGACCAAATTCGTACATTATGGCAACGGGAAGAGATTTTTCATTTAAGAATTGAATGCATATTCTTCCAGTTTTATATGACTGTAAAAGTGAGAACCAAAGCACATTTGCGATAAAAAAATGTGCGATCGGTTCTCTCTTTTACATTCAAATAAAACTTCAAAAATATATATTTAATACTTATGATTACATTACAAATAATTGATAAAAATTCATCTTGCAAACATTACGAGTTAAACAGTCTGTTAATCGTATCAAGATGAAGTCGATTATGCCATTCAACAAGATCAAAAGAAATGGACGTTGTGCATGACTAAAATAGAGAAGCATGAGCAAGCAAACTGTATACAGAAATGAAAAAAAAGCATTTGGGTTTATCGTCACTTTCAGCAATTTTCCAGCTATATGGTGACTACGAGACTTACTGGAGGGAAAGCCCGGACGGCAATGTAGCTGATCGGTAAAACCACCAACCTCGCTTAGGTGTCTGATCACATGAAGGCAAGCGAGGCACGAACCTACGACAGCGACAGTAAAATGGGACAAAGCATGTTGTTCTATATGCCCTGTAAGAGCCACTTATTACGATAAGTTTTTAATCGTTCCAATAGCTTAAAAAGACACCCCTCCCTTTTCCATAATTTCATCAGTTTTCGCGTCATTTTTTATGTGATTATACCTAGTAATATTACCTGAATCATATCCATGAAACAAAAACGCACTAGACTTTTGTCTAAAAAGTCTCCACAAAATGCATCGGTTCCCTCGTCTCCTAGTGATCGAAACATGCTAATCCAAAACTGACACATTTCCTTTCTGAGAATTCCCCAAAACCACTCTATTCGTTGATTGTGGGTACTTTTGCCGTACATGAAACTTTTATTTCCAGACAGTTCGTCGTTATGATTTCGTCTAAGGAAAACTTGCATTTTCTCCACGTAACAGTTTTCTGTACCCATATCTGCTCTAATACGTTGCGGACAACCTTGTTCCCTTTTCACAGCACTAATAAAATAGTTTGCAATCACTTTTGGGTCGTTATTTGTAAGGAAAGCTTCTAACCATATAATTTTTCTTGAAAATCCGTCTATGCATCCATTTATAGCAATGCCAAATGGTTTTAACTTATCATAAGAGTCCATATGCCAAACAAAATTTGACCCTTTAGTGCAATATTTGCGTCGCCTTAATCTTCTTCCTTTTCTGATAGATACACCAACTGGATCCAGTATTTGCAGCAATGTCATTACAGTATCACGCGGAATGTTTATTCCAGATTGCAGACATTTTAAATGCATCCATCTATAACCGTGGTCCTGTCCTGAGGACTGAATCTCTTTCATAATAAACAATGCCACATCCAGTAAATCAGAATAAAACTTCCGCCTGAAAAGTTGTCGCCGTTTAAGTCTCCTTTTCAGTGTCGACTTACTTATTTCAATGCCATGTAGACATTTCAGCGTCAGCAAAAGTTCATCATTCGTAAAACCTTGCTTAAAGTAGTGTTCTATTGTCTCCTCCATTACCTCGTCATTTCACGTGTATACATTGGAATAGGTATTCATTTTTGGTGAGAGTTAATTTCAAATTGAGGAAAAAAAAGTTACTTCGCTCTTTATTTTCATTCTTATTTATTTATTTTTTATCAGTTTTTTCTGCTTCATTTGGTCAAAAAAAAAAAAACTATCACCAATAAAAAAAAG
>JAOXYI010226544.1:0-17518 GCA_028566495.1 Lithophaga antillarum
GGCGTCCGTCGTCTGTCGTGCGTAGAGATCACATTTTGATCCTCTTTTCAAGAATCATCGAACAGAATGAAACTAAACTTGGCAGAAATGTTCTTTGGAAGGTGCTTACCAATTGTGGTTACTTTGGTGCGAATCGAAAATCCAGTATGGGCACGTGGGGCCAAAATAGGCTCTGATTGGTCAAAATTACAAGACCTTCTTCTCAAGAACCACTCAACTAAATCAGAACAGAAATGTTGCCTGGAAGGTCCTTACCAAGCGTTGTTACTTTGGTGCTCATCAAAATCCAGTATGACCGCAAGCGGAGGACAAAGTATATATAGAAACCCTATGGGA
Source organism: Lithophaga antillarum (assembly GCA_028566495.1). NCBI lineage: Eukaryota > Metazoa > Mollusca > Bivalvia > Mytilida > Mytilidae > Lithophaga > Lithophaga antillarum. Next base: position 337 of record JAOXYI010226544.1, read on the forward strand.
AATCACATTTTGATCTTCTTTTCAAGTACCAGTGAACAGAATGAAATCAAACTTGGCAGAAATATGTTCTTTGGAAGGTGCTTAATAAGTGTTGTTACTTTGGTGCCAATCGAAAATCCAATATGGCCACCATAAAATTATAAAGATCAAATCAAACCAGACTGGTTAGAGTTCCTTGGAAGGTCCTTCAGAGTATTGTTACTTTGGTACCAATTGAAAAGATCATCTTGACTGAAACGACAGAGACAATTCAGCCAAAACTACTCAAGAATAATCATTGGATGGTCCTCTACTAAGCTTGTAATTTTCATTCCTTCACAGAAATACATAGTTGCATATAGTACCCTATGGGAAAAACCAAGATCTTTGAAACTGTGAAGACAGTTTTTAAACCCAAACTATTTGTGAATTATCACTGAATGGTCATTTACAAAGTCTGTAATTTTTTAATGCTGAATCAGAATCATCTTGATGGCTGCCACTGTAGTACATAGTTTAACATAGGATCACTTTCGGAAAATTTTTCGGTTTTGGGTAATGGAGCAATACTGGCTCAGGTGAACCTCTATTTATCTTTTGATTTTGTGTGAAAGATACAATATTTTTGATTATTATTTGACAAATTAGAAAACACTGGGTGATGCAGGCCTTTTCCAGCATCTGGTGTTTAATCACTTTTTTGGGTTCAATATCCTATGGATTATGCATTCTTCTTGTTGGTCAAGGTCGGTTATATCTGCTGGATTTAATGCTTGTATACTGAAACCATGATGTCATTCTTATCCCCAGCTTTAAAAAAGTGAGAACTATAGTCGTCACACAGTTGTCTGTCTTATTGTCATTAGTCATTCAAAAGAATAACTGGGCAAAACATACTGAACTAGCTTCTTTTTTTGTGTGTGTGTCCAATTGACATTTTTTTTTGGCCATGAGCCCACACAAGAAATTGAGTTTTCCTCTTCCTCTTTATAGATTTATTGTCCTCTGTTAAAAAAGTTGGTGTCTGAAATTCATTATATAACTTTCTTAATAGTCAAACTACTGTAATGTTTGGATGAAAATGGTTCATTTTAAGAAGTCTGTAGTTATGCCCCTTAAACGTCGAACACTGGTGAAAAATGTAAAAAATAGGATGTGAAAAATGTAAAAAATAGGAAAATATTAATGATTATCATTTCAGTAACTACAAGGAGCTGAAGTCCAAGATTTACAATGCATAGTCCTCAAGAGTTGGTCTACAGCATGTATATATATAATTGGGTTCAGTGCTTAATATACATTTCACAGTTATGCCCATAGAAGTTTATAAATTGCATTAGGTTAAGAATAAAACAATTCATATCCTGACTAATGTAAACAATTAATTGCAAATTTCAAATTTTTACAATAATTTTCCCTATTTGTCTATAAAAATAATTGTGTAAATTTAAAATTTACACAACTGTGTGTTACTTCATCAATACATAACAAATTTAAAGATTGTAGACTTAATAGTTATGTCCTTATTTCAGCTTCAATATCTACAGGGGCATATGTGTTTCATATATATGACCCTTATATCTAATAGAACTTTTAAATTACCGGCAAAATAGTATTTTTTTTGTAATGTATGTTTTGACAAAGAATGATCAGGGAAAATAAAGACTTGACTCACTTTTGGCACGATACTGTATTATAGCTATTCATGTGAAAATAAGATCTGCATCACATCCTCCTTGAAATCTTCAAAAAATTCAAGGCAGAGGGATTTTACACACATTTTTTTTCTTCAAAAAATAGGCTTGGAATATATCATAATACTTGTGCTGAATGCTGTTGCTACATGACAAAATTTATCAAGTTTAGGTCATAATATACAAATGCCCCTTGAAAAACTTAATGAAAAACGAGGGGTCAAAAACAATTGTTTTTTTAAACACAGGATTCTGACATAATTAAAAAGAACAAGAAATTAACTTGATGTGGTCTATTTCCTCTGCAACGTTGATTACTTTGATATGTGTTGTCTCTTTTCTTCTTTTTTTTTTTTTGAGTTATGGCACCTTTTAGAAAATTGAACAAGCAATAATCTTTATCAGTTAATTCATATAGCTGTTTATCATATCATTCTGATTCTTTTAAATGTTTCTCTAAAAAAATGTAAAGCTAATTTTCCATCATCTCTTAATCTTAAGCCAGTGGGAAAAAGATTAATATATATGGAAAAAACATTGGGTGGATTAGTTATAAATAGAGCACTTTTGAAGAAACATTGGAGATCAAAGGGAGTTTTATTTATAGTCCTCATTATCATATTAAAATAACAGAAGGAATGGTTATAATTTTCATTGATAGTTTGTACAAATAGAGCTTAATTTGCTATGGAATATTCACAAAATTTCTGATCAATGTCATGTGAATCAGCACAGGTCAGATTTTATTATCACCTTGCCAATGAAGTTGTGATGGGGATATAGTAACGGGACTGTCTGTCCATCTGTCCATCCGTCTGTCCATAACATTCTTGTGGACACTCTAAACATCTTTTGAGGGATCGTAACCAAACTTGGTATACAGTTAGTATATAGGAAGGTTTAGACACCTATGGATTTTCAAGGTCATAGGTCAGAGGTCAAGGTCACAGTGGGGCTTTGATATTTTTGGAGGCAAGGGGATGCTCTGCTTTGCAGTGCCCTTGTTATAGAAGTTCTAGTCCCTTCTTTTTATAGATAAGGTACCACAAAGGCTAATTTTAAAGTTGATTAAACCAAGATAACAATTATGATACATGTATATCAATAGCGGATAGCAGAAGTGATTGAAGGTGACTGGTAAAGCCCAACGCCTTTCCAATTAAGAAACAAGAAGCTGATGCAATTTTCTGATTGCTAAGTTTAATTATGAAAATTAAAACTGATCATGGAAGTAGTGATGCTAGGGAAAAAACCATTTCTGATAGTTTTGAATGTAATTTTGCTTATTATTTTGAAGTACTGCCATCTTCTGTGGTATCAAGTTTTGTGTAACTAGGTAATTTACAATCCACCAGAAATTGAGTTAAAAGGGGAGATAACTTAGTATTTGGCAAAAAAAAAAAATGAACAAAAATGTCTCTTAAAATCAAAACCCAACAAGATCATGTGTCTGCAAAGTATTATATGTTTTGAAAGTGCTATCTAGTGTATATGAAATAAGACTGCAGAAATCTCATTAAAGTGATATACATATGAAAAGTTATCATAGACTGAGGTAATCCTTTGTAACATACATAGACAGCCCTGACTTCTGTCCCAATAAATCCTAATCCTGCTTTCACATATTGCACAGAAACCCCAGATTATTGTCATTCTAACAGCTTATTGCTTGCTTTAATGTAAAAGACATAATTGAAAACAATTATAAATTTTACAGATGATGACCTAGATAAAGTTAGACCCAAAGAAGACCAATTTTTAGAGCAGTTAGCTCTGTCGGAAAACTTTAGAGGTAAGTTACATTCTGTAAATCTTTTTTATTAATTACATTAATAATGTTTTGGGTTGGAAAGCTGTTAGTTTTAAAATAGGTCACAGATGCAGTGAAAATCATCTGTTTGGTTTTCATTTTTCATGCAATTTTGATGCATTTGTTTAGTTAACAGAATTAAATTTTGGTGTAAGGAACTTTATTTATAGAAAATTTAAAATGTAAGCCAATGTGACTTAGGTACGTGGTCACAATAATGAATTGTGTCAACTTCAGTTTGCTATCAAATCTGAAATGGGTTGTTATACATAATTTGATGATAAACTGAGCTTTTGCCATAACTTGCCACTTGCCTGTTTTCTGTTATAATCTTCTCCTTAAGAACTGCAGTGCTATTTTTTTTAAAAAATATGACCAGGATTATCTAATTTGCCTGAAGCCAGAACGGGATTCAGATTTTGTTAAATTGAAGTTGATTCTCTCAGAGAAATAACTTGTGATGAGGAAATTTACTAAATCTTACTCTTAAGAACAGTGGTGGAAAAGCAATAATATTTGGCTTTGTATGAAGAATCATCATAACCTGGGAGTTTCAATTTTATATAAAATAAAGCCACAGGGTCTATGAAATCCAAGCTCGGTGGAATTCCAAAATTCTACGTAGGCTCCAATGGGAAAGATTTAAATAATCTTAATAAGAACAAGTAATAAAAATATAGTAATATGTACCATTCAGCTTTATTGTGACTTGGGGATTCAGGTTTATACAAAGAAAACACCAGAGAATAAACACACTGGGTGTATGCTTAAATGAGGAAACATTAAAAAAAAATCTCAATGCTAACGAAGAAAATGCAGTAATACTTGGTAGTAAGTATTGCAGTGACATTAATATTCAAGTTAGTACAAAAGATTAAGTCATCTAAGTCCTTTAGATACAAGCCCAAGGCAAAGTTTAGAATAAGGCTTCAGTAGAGAAATTAAAAAATATATGTGTTAAGAACCACCAACAGAGATACACTTAGCATGGAGAATTACTATGATACGGATATTCAAGTGCATGCCTGTGAAGGTGCACCCAAACCCCTTGGGAACAAAATTGAACATTAAAGCTTTAGTGGCAGAAAATTTTAAACAATATTTTTGAGAATCTCAGATATCTTATATTCAGTATAACAAAACAGAACTGTGATGTGAGATTCAGATTTATACAGATGAACCTAAATGTTCATGGGATCAAAAAAGAATTGCATCAGATTTGAACTTCACCTGCATAAATAAGTGTTGTTGATGCAAATGAAATATTGGGACTAAAGTTCACATTGATCTTTCTCAGATCTGACTAAAAAATTTCAACCACTAGGAATTAAGTTCATTGAAGATAAGCTGACCAGAAGTACTGATCATTTGAAATTTAATGATTTTATTAATTTTATAGCAAAAGATTGTTTGGATCCTAAATCGAGTGGAGCAGACACTGTTATTTGCATAGACACTTCAGAGAGTATGGAAGGGGAACCATTTGAACAATGTGTGAAGTTTGTTGAACAGTTTGTAGACTGTAAGTTCAAATTTTGTTTGTACATGAAGACTTTGTGCTGAAGTCAGCTTTCCATTTGTTTTTTGTTCTGTTTTGTTTGTTTGTTTGGTTTTCTTTTTTTTTTTTTTTTGTTAATAGATTGCTTTTAATAACATGAAGATTCTAGAAATTGTCAGTTGACCAGTTAAAATAGGAAACCATTGCAAACATGATGTGTTCCCATTTTTTTCACAACCATATTTATTTATCTTGAGAATTTGTGTTAGTAAATGTTTCTGATACTACAAGAGGTTACATTACATAAATTGTATACATTTGTGTATAAATATGCTGAAATACCAATCCTGGGATTTTCTTGTGACCAAAAATCCTGTCTTTTTTTCACAGTTTTTAAAATAAATAATGAAATGTTGCTCTGAACTGAAAAACTTATGTAAAGGGAGATAATCAAATAATTTTGGTTTGATATTAATGGGAATTTATAAATTATAATTTTTATTTCTGAAGATTATTTTTGCTTGTATTAATAAGATTTTCCTTGGATCCTTCTTTAACATATAAAACTGTTCAAGGTTGGCAGAGAATCATGCCCATTCTCACTTTTATCTTTATATGTTTTTAAGTGTTTATAAAAATAATGAATTCTTAAAATGTTATCAAATATTCAAGGAATAGTTTGATGTTTTTGTTGATTTTAGACATTGAAGAATGGGCAACAGAATATGCGATAGAAGAAAACATAGCCATTGTACACTTTGGAAGTGAGGCTAGAATCATGCAACAGTTAACAAATGATTACAATAAAGTGAGAGAAGCTGTAGGTGAGAAATTATTTTCATTTATAGTAATGGGGCTGCAAACCATTTACCCCCTAGAATCTTCAGTAAATTTTGATTTTAAGTCTGGCATACTGTGCTAATTTTAACTTTTGGTAAGAAATTGGTGTTCAAATACTATTTTAGAATACTTAACAGAACATACTGCTGAAAAACAGGATAGAAGTTCAGGCATATACCATCAGGAATGGATAACTGGTTTGTTTAATTTTTACAAAATCGACATATCAGTTGCCGTTTGTAATGTCAAACTTGGATATATCATTGTCCTGGATAACTCAAATCATAATTACGATCTCTTCCTAGTAATAACTAACTCACTCCTGATTAATCAAATTTTCAGTTCAGTTCCAGTTCAGTATAACAAGAGATGACTGTATGTGAATCTTGTTTATGATTTATATTACTAGTAAAATATAAATGATTTTATGTAGGCCTACTTGAAATACAAACAACTATTTAAAATAGTAAAAGTAATTTGTTTATTACTGGTAAATGTTAAATTTATTGAAATATTACTTCAGTGCAAAGAATAGAGTAATTTCCATGATTATCTTATTTCATTGTATTAGTAGTAGTGTAGGTCTGTGTGCTGTAAGTCCATACATTCTTTAAGTCTGGTCTTTCAGAAGATAAAGTTGACTCACAAAACATGCAAAATGGAGAAACATACCTAATCATCTAACTTATTCTGTAGAAGTGTTTGTTAAAAGTGTAGTTAAATTCCATATCTTTTTTACAGAAAAACTGCAAACAGGAGGGCCAACTCCAATGATGACTGGCCTGGTAGTTGCCATGAGTGCTTTGTTTAACAGAGGTAAGGGAAGATAATATATATAAAGGGAGATAATTTGGGAATTTATTTAAGTTGATCCCTTATTAAATCCTGTTTAATATCATTTAAAAAATGAAAGATAATCTAACTCTAGAAATGCATTTCTAATATGAACATTTATACCAGAAGGTAACGAAAAACTTCATTGCTTGCTTTACTTTCAATTATTTCTGTTATTTACACAGGCGGTCCTGTAACAGTACACAACAGACAGATAAATCCTCGTGTGATATTATTGTCCGATGGTAATGCTACAGACCATAGGATATTTGAAGGAAGGGATATTATACAACCAAATGGACTCTCGCTGCAAATGGTATCACCATAAAATATTTTGATTATCAAGCAGAAATATTATTTTTAACAATGGGCCAAAGGATTTTAAGTTCTGCATTCATGACTTTGAAAATAATGTTTTTAATATTTGATATTTTCAAAACAGTACACAGTATTTGTCTAATCTTTTTGAGCAATTATTGATTAGTACTTGCACTGCCTTTTGGTTACGGTTATTTTCTAATCTTTGTGTTTTTCATATTTTTATCCTCCCACTCAACAAAGTTAGTGGGCATATACATATAATACATATTTCTTCTTCATAAATGCTTAGATAGATAACTCACTTGCTATGATGTCAGTCTGAGATATATCTCACAAAGTGATAATAAATAGAGGCATGATTCTTTAACATACATGTAGCTACGTTTATACTGAAAACTGCAGAAATGATTTCTGATTGAAATTTATAATTTAAAGATCAAAGACAAACTTGAAGATTTTGCAGAGAGAGTAAAGTTGGAGAACAGATGTATAATCAGTATTCCTGTTGGTAATAATACTTGCTTGGTAAGTATAAATAAACTGTTTAAACATGCACATCCCTTGATGAATGTGTAGACAATATCACTTTATGATAATGTGGTAACTTAAAAATAAAACCAATCAGGAAAATTTGATACAAATATTAGCCAAATCATTGGGCTGGGACAATGACACATAGGCTATGTGAGGCTGAAATTTACATCCTCTGCTGGATATTTGAACCAGATATGATTTTCCTTGTTGCTGGAAAATGGAATTGACAGTAAAAACTAAATTATTGGGCTTAACATGCACTCAAGGTCAGGCCCCATATATCAGCCTGGGGATATCTAAAAATTTTGGTATGGGTAAGTGACTGGACCTCCCAAGACCCCCACCTATTCATATATTTCTGAGGCCCAAAAATACCTACCTATTCATATATTTTCCACTCCTATTCTGGGGAAAAAATTTTTTGTTTATCCATATTACCCATTTTCTTCACAATTTAATTCATAATATGTCATTTTATCCTCAATGAAAATTTCACATTTGAAAATTTGGAATGTTATCAACATATGAAAAGCTTGGGTATTCACTTATGTTTATGCTTCACAGGTGATTTGATGATCTTAAATGGACCCTAATCCACCAGCTTATCCATACCTACCATTATATAGGAAGGGAGGCTTAAAATATGTCCTGAATTAAATGCACATTCCTGTATACCATTATATAGAAAGTAACCTTCCAGGGCTTGTTTAAAACAAAATTATTCAAAAATTAACAGGAATTTCTTACCAAGTCTATATGCAGTAAACATGATGATTTTGTAAAGAACAGATATGAGTAAATGGTTAAGTGCTGGAAAAAAGTACCATGTTTTTGGAACTATAGGTAAAGACTTTTTTCCTTAAATAGATGTATTTACCACTGTTAGACTATGGAAAAAATGCCGTCTGCATTGAATTATAGTCCATAAAATATATGGTATTTGATCAGGAGTAAAAATAAAGTTTTTGACAGCCAGTGTTACATTACTGTCCAGGGATATTTATCACTTCCTTGAGTGAGTGTTACATTTTAATATAATCTACATTGAATATGGCAGTTGAGTTGGATGTACTATTTCCTGTACAGGACTGACTCAAAATTACTGATATAACATCTGTGCAATTATTGAACTGAGTTTAAAAACAGGCAGATTTAATAACTTAATGGTTGATCTTCTGAGTTGGTCAAGTTAATTGTAACAAGTTATTAATGAGGTTTTAAGGATAACAGAACAAATTTTATGAAACAAAAATGAAAATTTCAAATGTTCAGCTTTACTTTTGTATACAAGTTATTTTTATATTTTGTAGGATGTTTTAAAACCATTAGCTGAAACAACAGGTGGATATGTATCATCACTTGAAAATGTAAAAAAATTATCAAGAGCTTTCTTTGTGGAGGTAAGTTTATGTAACTAAATGATAATAGTACCTCTCAGTAAGACTTTGTTTTGATACCATCCACATGGGTGTTTGTACTCATCCAACTGTTTTGATACCATTCACAACGGTGTTCTTACTCATCCAACTGTTTTGATACCATCCACATGGGTGTTCATACTCATCCAACTGTTTTGATACCATCCACATGGGTGCTTGTACTCATCCATATGTTTTTATACCATCCACATGGGTGTTTGTACTCATCCAACTGTTTTGATACCATCCACATAGGTGTTTGTACTCATCCAACTGTTTTGATACTATCCACATGGGTGTTTGTACTCGTCCAACTGTTTTGATACCATCCGAATGGGTGTCTGTACTCATCCACCGGTTGAGTTGATGTTCAGAAGGATAGCCTTCAAATTTTTCTTTTCTTTCCAAATACATCTCCTGTTGGACTTCTTTGTACAACCTCTCTGAAATATGAAAATTTGCCAAGAACATTTTTATTAATGTTCACTACCTTTTTATGTCACCTGCATAGCATAGCCAATACAAAGAGATCACTTTGTCTGTTGCCTGAGGTCATCTGCATTGTTGTCCAGCATTATTATTGTTACTGTCACATTTTGTCTGTTGTCTTAGGTCACTGTTGTCCTGCATCATCACTATTGCTGTCACACTTTGTTGTCAGAGGTCATCATCTTCTTGCATCATCACTGTTGCTGTCATATATTGTTGTCTGAGGTCATCATCATTCTGTGTTATCACTTTTGTTGTTACACTTTGTCTGTTGTCTGAGGTCATTGTCGTCATATGTCATCACTTTTGTCATCACACTTTGTTTTTTGCCTGAGGTAATTGCATTCCTGCATCACAACTGTTGCTCTCCCACTTTGTCTGTTGTCTAAGGTCATCATCATCCTGTGTCATCACTGTTGCTGTCACACTGTTGTCTGGTCATTATTGTCCTTCATCATCACTGTTGTTATCAAACTTTGTCTTTAGTCTGAGTTCATTGTCATCCTGTGTCATCACTTTTGTCATCACACTTTTTGTGTTGTTCATTGTCTTCCTGCATCATCACTGTTGTTGTGACACTTTTTGTCACCACTGTTGATGTCACACTTTGTCTGTTGTCTGAGATCATCATTGTCCTACGTCATCACAGTTATTGTCACACTTTGTTGTCTGAGGTCATTATTGTCCTACATCATCACAGTTGTTGTCACACTTTGTCTGTTGTCTGAGATCATCATTGTCCTATGTCATCACTGTTGTTGTCACACTTTGTCTGTTGTCTGAGGACACTGTCATCCTGTGTCATCACTGTTGTTGTCACACTTTGTTGTCTGAGGTCATTGTCATCCTGTGTCATCACTGTTGTTGTCACACTTTGTCTGTTGTCTGAGATCATCATTGTCATTCTGTGCCATCACTGTTGTTGTCACACTTTGTCTGTTGTCTGAGATCATCATTGTCATCCTGTGTCAGCACTGTTGTTGTCACACTTTGTCTGTTGTCTGAGGACACTGTCATCCTATGTCACTATCTTTGTTGTTGCACTTGTCTTATCTGCAACTCCTGCTAAATTACTTCCTTGATTACAATCAGTTTGTCAGGAACTGTTCAGTACACACTGGCTTTGTGTACCTTCTATTTGTTCTTCCAGTTTCCTTTTTGTCCAAGTTATGCCTCTTTTTTGACTTTATCATATTGAGCAACAGTAGGAATAGGTGACACATGTTCCAGGGAAGACCTATTTTGTTTTTAAAAATTATCTACTCTCTTATTCACTAAAATAACTTTATATAACTTGTGTTTTCCTCTCATATATTTCAGTTTAAGATAAGTTGAACAAGTTTCTTTTTCTACATAAAGGATTTTTTCATGTCCGAATCAAAATTGCCTGTAAATTCTAATTAAATATATAAATATCTTTAGCATTGTGTGATTAAAGTAACAAAATAAATACCCAGCTTTATTTGATTGGAAAATTTTTAAAGGTCCATGCTAAAAATTATAATTTAAAAAGTGAACATTATAGTGAATATTTTACTTCAATAGTTGACAGTAGTTTAAAGACTGTTAACTTTCACATTTTAAACCTGATCAGTCAGTCTCATTTGTTAAGAGAACACATTTTCTTTTACCCTTATAGATAATTTCATTTAAATCCAACCTAGATTAAGAAAGGTGTTCTGCCTTCCTGAAGTTGATGTCTGAACACAGGTTTGACCATAGTTGCCAATGATAATTTTACTGTCATAAATTATGTGTATTTCGCTGGAAACCCATTTTTTGGAGCTGGTAAAACAGATAATGGCAACAGTCAACTGCTACACTGATAAAGGGAAAGTTACAATTTTGAATAATGGAAAATATTGTTTACAGTAGCACTGAAGAAGTTAGCCATGTTCTTTTACTACTTGAAATGTGATCCTTTACGACTTACTTGGCTACAGAATAACAAGTATTGTTTTTTATTGTCAGGTGATGATTAGTCAAACAAGATACGAGGGAATCACAGAAGAAATAAAAACAAACAGACAAGAGATAGCAGCTATAGCAAGGTCTTTACAGAATGGTAAAGATTTAACAGAAGTTGAAATGGTATGAGTCTTTATTATACTTCATGTTTGCTGTGTTATTAACTGCCAGAAATCACTTTTTAAACTGAGAAGTTTCACTGTGAATGAAAAAGTCGTCAAAGGGACATAATTTAAGAAAAAGATTTCTTTTAAGACCAAAAGAAATATATGCTAATCTAAGTATGGTGACTAAACGTACAGTAGTTTAACATAAAAGTTAAGAATTACAAACAGTTTATCTTATAAAATAAAGTGTAAAATTTGGGAATGGGGTATAACTCAGATAATAATTTTAAATCACAACCAAAATACTATGTGGACCTCCATTATGATGGTTGGTAAGCATGCCATGTATGAAAGTCATCTGAAAAAAAATGCAATTACATCTAACAGGCAGTGTGATCCTGTTGGTGTTGCAAAGTTACTAAATGTTAGCTAGACTGAGAAGTTTTAATGGCTACAGTATAGCTTAAATATACAGTGCCATGACTTGATATGATAGGACGTCCTGACCAAAAGAAATAGCCATTTCACATATGGGAGATAACTCAGTCTTGTTGTGGCTGTACATTCATAATTCAGTTTTAAATTTGTTATTGAAAGTTTAATTTTATTATGGACTTGGAAAAAATATTTCCAAAGTTTGAATACTTGGATGTTGAAAAACTCGTTATTGTGAAAATTTTAACTGCAAACGACGTTCGTATACTGCAAGGATTAGTAGACACAAAAGTTAACTACTTTCCCGTACTTATAACCATATTATTGTAATATTGTGTATAGAATGAGGTGGTTACCAGGGTAATAAAGGAAACAGAAGAACAGATTGAAATTGACAGGCTTAGGGAAATTCAGCGTAATGAGATAGATGAGGAAAGTGAGATGGAAGTTGGTCTACGAGTAAGACGTGGACCAGACTGGATGTGGGGAGATCAGGATGGATTTGGTACAGGAACTGTGATTGGACATAAGTCAAGAGGTATATCAGATGATCATTTTTATGTGCAAGCATTATGTATTTGTTAGCTCACCTGGCTTAAAGATATGTGAGCTTTTGCCATCACTTTGTGTCCGTTATCATCTGTAATCTAAATTTTTACATTTCAATCTTCTTCTGAAAAACCACTTGGGCAATTTAAACTAAATTTTGCTGGATGTGTCCTAGTATGGTTCTTTTTCAAAATTATGCCTGGCAGCCCTATTCACAATCCAAAATAGTTTCCTGGCCTCTGATTTGTTGGTCCTGACCAAGAATTCTTACTTTTCATGTTGGTTGGAAATCTAAGATGGCCGTCAGGGACAATAATGGGCTTTGATTGGCTGATATTTCAGAAATCTTCTTGTCAGAAACTACAGAGATGATAGAAATAAAACTTGTTATGAATGACCAAGTTGTTACTTTTTGGGCTGATTGAAAATCCAAGATGGCCTCCAACATGAATAGGACTCCAGGGGTAGTATGCTAAATAAAACCCTTCTTTTTCAGAACAACTGCACCAAATGGAATTAAACTTGGTAGAATGTTTCTGAAAATGTCTTGACCAAGTGCTGTTACATTTTTGGGGTGATCAGGAATCAAAGATGGGGGCATACTGGGCACAGATTGGGTGAAATTTTTTTGTAAGATTCTACAAAGATGATGGAAGTGAAACTTGTCACGATTGATTTTTGTAAAGTGCTGTCCAAGCACTGTATTGTTATTTTTCTGACCAACTGAAAATCAAGGCTGCCACTGGGGAACATAGGTTAACATGGGACCCTAAGGAAACTATGCTAAAAAATTCTTTTTTTTTCAGAACCATCTCACCAGATGGAATCAAACATAGTAGAAATGTTGCTTGGAAGGTTTTAAACATGTACTGTTAAATTTTGAGGGTGTTGAAAATCATTTTGCCAACAATTGGACATAGTTTAACACAATGCCTCGATGGGAAATATGTGCGCAAATTGGAAAAATTTGTCTATTCATTCCAATACAAATTTTAATCTTAAATAAACTTATATGTATGTATGTTATTGCATAATGTATTGAAAAATGTGACTGTGTATATGGAAAAGTAAAAATAAAGTGGATAAAAAAAAATTTAGGATGGCAGACCCATCACAGCACATTTTGTTAGGGGCATACTTTTGATTTTTGATAGTTGATCAGTTTATAACCAAATGAGCAATACAGGCTGGGATGAACCTCTAGTTTGTTACACAGAAATCATCAGAAGTTACAATTACTTCTCAAATATTCTGACAGATAAGCAGGCAAAAAAAAGACTGATTTCAATTTACTTTTATAACCATATATGGTAGGTGGAAAAAAGGTAGAGTATTAGTCTTCACTGCCTGACAGATAACTTTTGTCATTTAGGAGATTCTGAATTTGTTTATTAACAATATTTTTGTTACTTGGCTGTGAAAGTAAAAGTTATAAACAGTTCATATTCCCGACCAAAATTAATACTAACCATACATATGTTTAACATTTTCTGTGCCACGGGCCTGTTTTGGGCCTATTATTTTTTGCTACATTGAGTGCCATGGGGCCTAAATTTTGTTTTCTGATGTCATAAAGTGAAGGTACTATGACGTTACGTTTCCTGTGTAGTCCAACGACGCAAATATTACGCCCCATTTTTCGACCACGTTCAAATATATGGTACAACGTGCTTGTTTCGCCTAAAACATAAGACTGATTAATTTCGCCTAAAACATAAGACTGATTAAATGAGCATCATTCTGTATTACTGATTCATGAATTAATTCGAAAATCCATAATTCAAAATGTTATCTTTAGTCCAAAAGATTCAACATTCATTGAAAATAGCTGTTTTTCAAATCAATTTTCATATAAAATACAATAACAAATATTAAAAAAAAGTAGGAATTCTAATCTCAAATTAGGAGTTGCTGTTACTCTCATAAATTAGAAGTTCAAACGAAATATTTATTTTTCAACATATGTTAATTTTATTGTAGTTAGAAAGATACTCATAAGGTTTATTCGTCTTGTTATGATGAAATTTGTTGAGAGATCCAGTATTTCTTAGATTTGTTACGTTGTAAACATACTCATTCCTTGTTCTATTAGTCCGTGGGCATTGTGAGAATTCAATATTATTTCCAGTACCAAACAATCGTATGTATATTCGTACAAAGGGAGGGACAGATGCATACATGTACGTATTTGATCAAGAGCTACTTCATAACGTTTTGGACCCATCCCCTGTTTTATGTGATCCCGGGGAAAAAGGATGGAAATAATATTGTTTTGTTTTTTAACAAAATTTGTCCTTATGATATGGACATTCAACCTGCAAATCCACTACGCCTGGTCTTTCAAATTTAATGTGCCCGTATGTGTGGGGGATGCAACAATAATTTTACGAAATATTAAGATTGTTTACAATTTTTTCTGTTAAATTTGTACATACGGAGTCGATTAATATGGTTTTGGCAAATTCGTAATATTTTCATTACATGTATGTCTAAATACTGTTTATTTCTACACAATGAATGAAATATCTTACCTAATCTGGTATTATCTGAAAAATACATGTATGGAGATGCCATACATGTTAGAGCCACGGTGACTTGGGCATTAGTTTTATCATTTAAAAGTTTTTCCTACATATAGCATCCATGTATTTTTTTAATATTTTTTTGTGAATACGGAAATTTAAAAAAAAAAATCTGATTGTCAAGTTATATCAACGTGGGAAGATTATTTATAAAGATTTAAACAGTTTCCGTCACTTCATGCATGCACATTATGCACACAGTACCAATAACGTGTGGATACTTCCTTACAATACTTATTTCTAGAATGCAAATACAGATAGAAACGTGGAACGACATGAACGACATGATAGAGCAAAAAAAGTCAACTTCTACCAGAAAATCTCTGTACAATGGCCTATATTTGGCCTATACTTTTTTCCTAGATCACTCCCCTTCTTACGAATAAAATAAGTCCAGCGACAGATATATTTTAGACATATTTATATCTCTTTGTTTCTGGACTCAATAAAACAGTAATACTGTGAAATTGGGGTACGAAGGGTAACTTGGAAAATTTGTAATTACATGTAGAGTGACTGCCTAGACCTTCGAGATCCCCGCCCTATTGATATACTCTTGAGATTAAAATAAATACGTGTTCATGTATTTCCTATCACTGCTCCACTTAATACAGATTTACTTCTTGCTTCTAGATTACGTGTCGGTTTCTTCACAGTTCTTTTTTTTTTTTAACGCTAAAACTTTCGCTAATGTAAATGTGTGATCTTTCCTTTCTAACAAATAAAATTAGATGTTTTTGTAACTGAAGTTTATAGATCTAGAATTATTGAATTCTTCACAAAACGTAAGTTCACGATGGCTCTATGTCTTATGTCATTAAGAACAAAAAGTAATTTATTAAGCTTTTATATATGATTACGACAGTTGCAGTAGTACATACTGTTTGTGAGGTTTGAATGAAAATGTATGCAGAATTTAGACTGGACTGGTGTTGCTTTATTCTAAAAAAAAATATCTGCCCTAAATGCGGAAATCTATAAAAAGTCATATTTGAAAAACACCCTTCTAGCGTCTTTCAGGATGAAAAGCGGGGTGGGGCGGGGGAATTCATGCACATTAAAGCCCATAGAAATCGAAACTAGAAAGTAAAAACGGCATTTTTGAAATGTGTATTTTTTAGAGATTTAAGATAGATCTATACACAAATAATCGCAAAAGATTATTTTTTTTTAAAGTTTATTTAGCGATTTCTAAACAAAATGTTACACGTTGGATTTTACGTTATCTCCCTTATTTGTGTTTCATATCTGTTTTACATCGTTTCCTGCCTCTGAAAGCATAGCATCTAATAAATATAAAACGATATTTTAGAAAATGACATTTACATCCAATTCATTTGATACATGCATCCTACTTTTACGAGCAGTAGAACGAGAGCTGTGTATTTTGCTTTTTCTAATCAGACTGTCATATCATAAAAATGACGTTTTTATCAAATAAATTTGCCATCATTCACAGTTCTTTGCAAACATTCAGACACATTTGTCATGCCATACAACATGTATAGTAGGGTAAATCAAAGAAGTCCCGTCTGAAAGTGATATGATGTCTGCATTTTTTGCTAAATATTCGGTTGTAATTGTTTTCAGGGCCGTAAAAACGCTACCAAGAACACCAGTTTGAAAACAAACATCAAATGTATCAAATCGAGTGATTATATTCGTTAACCCGCACTGTTTATTATACCCTACTCGTAGAGTGTGGGCTGTACTGGATTACCCTTGTCCGTCCGGTAATCTTGTGCACGCAGCTAGTCATCTATCTTCAGACAGATTTTGTTCATATTTGGCATGATGCATGGTTTGTTATGATATGAACATAATCATATTTTAACATTTTGTTATTGGCCTATCTTACGGGAGATTTGGACTTTGTTAATGCAACACTGACGTGTATACCTCGTACACGCAAGAAGTTATATATATCTTACGTCGGATTTTATTCATACTTTGTAGGATAGTTTGGTATGACACGAGCATTCATATTTGAACCACTTTATACAGCGATATTTTTGTTGGCGTTATGGCTCTTTTTCGATTTTGTAAACGCATCAATTGTTCGTGTGTGCTGCATTTGGTCCATTTTTTGCATACACGACATAATATCGCATTGAAACTTCAACC
>JAOXYI010226545.1:0-10931 GCA_028566495.1 Lithophaga antillarum
TTTGAAGTTATAATTCCAATTTATGGATTGTGGCTCACGATATTTTGGTCCTTTCGTCAGGATACTTCGGAGACGTTCATTATCTACGATATTCAAATCTGCCGTGATAAGGTGGCCAGCCGGACTATACTTGAATGGAGAATGTTCGCAAGAACAATCAAGAGCAGATATTATTTACAATAATATATTTTAGTGATAAAAAGAATCCAATCTGACCTTATTTAATTTCTTGTACCCATAACAACGGCGCAACGAAAACATGTAAAAAGCTCTTCAAGCCTAGCCTTATAATATTTTTAATGCTAGTCCTATAAATAATGTATTTTCTATAGTTCATTATCTTAATACACTGTGATCTTACAACATTTATTGTGAACGGATTTATGCAGAATCCTCTTAAATGTGACAATAAATCCTGATCAAATTAAGAAGTTTTTCCCACATTTATATACGTATATCAATTCACCAAAAACTTGCTTTGCTCTAGATCAAAAGTGATTCATTTCTGTTTCACCACAATCGGTTGTTCTAGTCTGATAATATCATGACTTATGCCATTTGGACGCCTCCTTGCTAACCCTATGTATCTATTTTAGATTAAATATGGAAATTTAATTGCCAATTATTTAAACCTGTCAGCTGTTTGCAATTTTTTTTCTGTCTCTCAAAAAGAACTTTTTTCTCAATCTAATTTATTTATTTTTTGTCAAAGATCAGAGGAGATATATAAAATTTAACCGAATGGTTTGTTTGAAAGGTATGAATTCTGATCTAAACAAGATACCCAAAATGAAATTTGAGCACAACATGCTCATTTTAACAAATGTCTCATCAGTTGTGCTCGAAGACAAATATTTGGAAAGCAAAAGAACACTCAAAGTAGAAGAGCAGACAAAACCAAGATGTCCAAACAAGTACAACCAAATCCGTCTGAGGATTCTTTTGCATAAGGGAGTTTACGTAGAGTGTCTAAATTTCTTAAAACTCTACATTTTAACCCCCAAAAATTTTTAAAAAAAATAAAATAAAAAAGAATGTCACAATTAGTAATGCAATTTATATTACAATGTCTTAAACCGAAAGCAAATTTTACATATTCAAATCTTTTTTAATCAAATATTTGAACAAACGTCTATGAAATTTGCGTTTATTTTATCAAGAAAACATTGAAAGGTATGCAATTTTGGGACACTGTAAGTACTTGGATAAATTGACACAAACGGGGTACTTTTAACTACTAATTTACACAAAAGGAAGGTTGTGTCATATCTTTGTTAACTCTTGTTAAAATTTTTGCGCCTTTGCTCTTCATGATGCAGCAAACCAGGACATTCAAAACGACGTCACGGAACGCGTCAAATACTGGATTTTCTCCGTAATCAACCGAAACTCCTCATTCTCGTATTAAAATTTATGCCTGCGTTAATCTGCATTGTTGTAATGAAATCAGAAATAGCTTTCATCTTGTTTTCCAGAATTAAAAAAGTCCAGGTTATATTTCATTGAGAAACCTAGAAATGTCGGAATTTCGGATTTTACAACAAAATCAAATCAAAAGAGATTACACAAAGATTATTTCCATTTTAAGCGATGCATTATGATTAATTGTATATGGTAGTATTCATTTAACTGGGCTCCAATGCCTAAACAAACAAAAGGTTACCCTTAAACCTTACAAAATATGTCCATCTGTTTCCTTCAAAGAATAAAAAATCCAATGGAAATTATTGATTGTTTTTAATTTATGAGGGAGGGGATCTCATCAAGAATCTCAGAAAATAAAAAGTCAAGATAACTATTCACTAAAATAAGGATTCTCCTGGTCACAACTCAATTTTATATTTTCACAGATCACGGTAAATAAGAGGTATAAAATCACAGGTCACGAAAAATTAAATACCTCAATAACGGATCACGAAAAAAACCTTTGCCCCAATTTAGTTGTGATATAAGTTAATATAATCTCTTAGAAGTCATACAAATACCCTTCAAGTAAATATAGATGTTCAAAGTTACTTATTTTTATCCTTTCAAGTCATAATTGTATCAAAAAATAATTTAAAAAATCGTGATTATTGAATGTTTTTGAATTATATGAACAACTGGAGAAAAAAATCAGAAATTTCTGACACCTTAAGAAGGAGCTTTAATTACAAATTGGTCTATTAAATAATTTCAACATAAAATGACAAATTTAAATCAGTAATGTTGAAATTTAATTTTCTTAAACAATTGCACTATAATCAGTCAAATATGTAAAAACAAAATCTTGCCAAACGAAAATCATCCATTGTCCTTAAAATATTAACAAACAATGCTTTCTGGCAGCTCGAATATAAAGTTGTAAAAATCTTTGGTATATTGTACTCATTTCCTGAAAAAATGACAAATAAATAATTGGTGTACCTTTCACTATAATGTTATAATTATTTGTATTTAATTGAAGATTTAAGTCTAAGCTTTTGAATGATACAAAATTATACTTTAAAGCGTGTATTTTCAATTTTTTAATCGTAACAAAAGACAAAATAAAATAAGATTAACAATCTTAAATAACCGTTGAATATTGTTGTGAGTGCCACTTTTAATATTTTGTTATAATTGCCAGACAAAGCCAGGCGATTTATGAAATCACATATATAATAAACTAAAAAGAAAATATATGTTTGCAAAATTAGCACAAAGGTACGTCAGGGTTCAGTTGCAATTGAACTGTAAACAGATTTGAATATATTTTTCTTTCACAATAAGAGCATTTTAGTATTTAAATTTCTACTTATTAAATGAAACAAAAAAATGATCTGTCGTTTATTACCAGTTTAAAAAGTATATTATAGCGAACGCTGATAGTTCATTGTTTTAATCTCTTTTGTTCTAATAACTGCATGGAGTCGAATTTTATATTTATGAGTATTACCAAATTCCTGTAAATTTGTCGCGCTAAATGCAATGATGTTACACCATAACTGGAAGTTAATTTGGTCATTTATTCCCACATTTCAGGTCTTGCTAGTAAAATCGATCATCACGGTGTTTTATATGGTATTGAGGAATTTCACCCAGGGAAAAATGATTATAGTTTTCTTTGGATTAGGTTTCGAGCACCACTGATGAGACATGGTTTTGCTAAAATTTGTTTGTGGTTCATGTTGTAAATAAATTTAGCTATGGTATTTTATGATAACGTATTACTACAATTGGGTCGATGCCACTGCTACTGGAATGTTAGTCTTCGTTAGTCACCAGCCCAGTAGCCAGTACTTCGGTTCTGAATTACTTGAATGATCTATGAAACTTCCAGTAAGTAAATTTGTTTAAATTATTGGAAAACTAAGGTTCATGCAAAAGTATCCATGGCTGGTATTGGCTGTACCCTTTTTAGTGATTTTGGGTTTTATATGCTCTAAAACATCTGATTTTCTCTGGATTTTAACAGATGGCTTTGAGCACCACTGATAAGATATGAATTGTTGAAATAAAGTCTATCAAATTAACTTTGGTAACAATAAATTAACACAGAACACAAAAAAAATTGTAACAAGCAAGAATATGAACAAACTTTTCAAGCCCGATTCCCTGCATAATTCTTTAGTGGAAATGATTATTGTTAATTATTAGAAAATGACTCATTTTGTGTAGCATATGAAAAAGAGAACAACAGAGAAAATATATAGAATCGATGTATTTTGTTTTTACGTCGATAGCGCCCATAAAATATGAGAACACTTTATCAAATATTCAACGGAATCATATTTTAAAGCATCTTTACCTTCCCCAAAACGCCATTCTATTGTCCAATTTGAAACATGTTGGGGCATTATGACAATTTTCTAATTTATGATATGATTCAAGGAGAACAAACAAATATAACTAAATAGCAACTTGTGGAAATCTTTGGACGGATACCCGAACTCATGTAAACTAAACTGCTGAAAGTGACAATTATATATCAATTTCTGATTTTTAAGTGCTACGCTTATGATTTTTTTTTAATTTTTTTTTTTTTTGATTTTTTGATTTTCTATTTTATTTAATTTTTTTTTTTTTTGAAATCGATGAAAATTAAGTCTTGGTATTATTGTGCGATGATCTTATCATTGGTTTATAAAATTTGTATAAACATAAATATCGTACAAAATAATTCATAAATAATCTTTTTAAGTTCATATCAACAGGAAATAAACAAATAGACATCGTTTCATATTACTTTACATATAAACCCAAATGTATTGTGACAATGTCTTATGTCTTTTGAAATTTTGAAATGGCAATTGTGCATATAAAGTAAAATCACGAAAATAGACTTGTGCATTTTTTTTAATGAACCTGTAAACTGATTTAAATGTGTATGTAATATGTAGTGTTATGATTATCATCACCAGTGACATTCAAAATAGTTGTAAACATGAACTCTTTTACCTTGGGAATTCAGTAACATTAGACAACAGTATAATCAGTACATAACTGTGGTAGGTCTTTGGGGTTTTTCCACTTACTCAGGTAAAACAGCTGATTCATCAAACCGGCTGCAATCTGTATCATAACTTTATGTAATCAACATGTAGATTTTATAATAGAACATATAGCTAGTACTTGTGTATATATTTCTGGCCACAATATAACATGGTAGCAGCGGTAAAAACTGATTTAACATGGAATTAAGAAACTAACACTGGGATTTATAAACTTGCAGCTTCAATAGTAATATCGAATTGAGATTGTGTGTAGGATTAATTCAATTCAGATAGTGATGGCATCATTTCAAGTATTGACGCCAGAAAAATTCACATTTGAGCAACCCGAGAACTGGACAAAATGTATACAAAGATTCAACAGATTTCGTGCTACGTCCCGGTTAGCCGACAAGGGAGAAGAGGCTCAATTTGTTTAATTTATTCAATGGGACCAGAAGCAGACGATATATTTAACTCTTTTAATCTCAGTGCAGAAAATAAGAAGAAGTTCAACAACGTAAAAGAGAGATTTGACAAATATTTTATTGTTCGTAGAAATGTGATTTACGAAAGAGCAAAATTTAATCTCCGTGTACAACAAGAAGGTGAATCTGTGGACAGCTTCATAACTGCATTGCATTCTCTATCTGAACATTGTGGATATGGTGAATTACGTGACGAGATGATCAGGGACCGTATTGTTGTAGGAATACGTGACTCTCGTTTATCAGAAAAACTGCAATTAGATGCTGAGCTCACTTTGAAAAAGGCAACTGATACCGCACGACAAACAGAAGCCGTTAGGAAACAACAGGCCGTAATGCGAAATGAAGGTAAATCTGACAGTCAAGACGTCGATGCAATTAAACGATGGAAGAAGAAACCACCGAATCATAGCCGACATCAAAACCAGAAACGTGGAAACTTTACATCACAACACCGAAGTCAGTGTTACCGATGTGGGAAAACACCGGAACATTCACGTGATAAATGCCCCGCCCGAGATGCAATATGCCGAAAATGTAGTAAAAAGGGTCACTATGCAGCCGTGTGTAAATCAAAACCGGTTAGCGAAATCTGTGGAGATGGAAGCGATAACGATTTTCTGGGCGCTATACAAGGCGAAAATTCAGAACCATGGATGGTCAGTTTACTTGTTAATGGAACGCAGTTAAAATTTAAAATTGATACAGGTGCCGACGTGACCGTTATCCCCGAAACTGTTTTCCGCCAAATTAAATCTCCGAAATTATCGAAGACAGGAAGAAAATTGTATGGTCCGAATAAGAGTCAACTAGATGTAAAAGGAACATTTCAAGCAGAATTAGGAACACGCAAACACTCATGTACACAAGATGTTTACGTAGTTCGTGGACTTTCGCAACCCTTACTAGGACGTCCAGCCATAGAGAGGCTAGAGTTAATCTCGAAAGTTGATTCTATCGAGACTCCGAATCGATCGTACAAAGAAAAGTACCCGAAATTATTTAACGGACTTGGCAAAACAGATTGGGAGTACAAAATTGCACTGAAAGAAGACGCAAAACCGTTTGCGCTGTCGACGGCAAGAAGAATTGCGATACCGCTGATGGACAAAGTTAAGCAAGAGTTAAAGAGGATGGAAGATCTCGAAGTTATTTCACGCGTCGAAAGTCCATCTGAATGGTGCGCCGGAATGGTTGTTGTTCCAAAACCCAATGGCAAGGTTAGAATTTGCGTGGATTTAACAAAACTGAACGAATCTGTCCGTCGAGAAAATTATCCATTACCGGATATAAACCAAACGCTTGGTAGATTAGCTGGTGCTAGAATTTTTAGTAAGCTAGACGCAAACAGTGGGTTTATCAGATAAATTTGGCAAAAGAATCGAAATTACTGACCACTTTCATAACGCCGTTTGGACGTTATTGCTATAATCGCTTACCGTTCGGAATATCAGCTGCGCCAGAATTCTTTCAAAAGAGAATGTCGCAACTTCTAGAGGGTACCGAAGGTGTTCTCTGTCATATGGATGATATCCTTATATTCGGTTCGTCGCAAACAGAACATGACAAAAGATTGAAAAATGTCATGGACATTATTGAGAAAGCAGGCATAACGCTGAATGGTGACAAATGCGAATTTTCGAAGAAGTTCGTCAAATTCTTAGGACATGTTGTCGATGAAAATGGAATTCGAGCAGATCCTAGCAAAGTGAAAGCAATCACAGACATGAAACCGCCGCAAAACGTTTCCGATGTGAGGAGATTTCTTGGTATGGTAAATCAACTTAGTAAATTCTCCGCAAAGTTAGCAGAAAAGACTAAACCAATCAGGGAATTACTCGAGAAACGTAACGAATGGAACTGGGGACACGCACAACACGAAGCATTTAATGAAATAAAGCG
This sequence comes from Lithophaga antillarum, assembly GCA_028566495.1. Taxonomy (NCBI): domain Eukaryota; kingdom Metazoa; phylum Mollusca; class Bivalvia; order Mytilida; family Mytilidae; genus Lithophaga; species Lithophaga antillarum. The sequence continues at coordinate 6,842 of JAOXYI010226545.1, forward strand.
CGATTTGAGCTCTACGCCGATACTTGCCCATTATGATCCGAAATGCGAAACTGTAGTTTCAGCGGATGCGTCCTCCTTTGGTTTGGGAGCCGTTCTAAAACAGAAACAAGCGGATGGTAAATATAGACCTGTCGCGTACGCATCCCGATCTCTTACAAATACAGAGTCGAGATAAGCAACGATCGAAAAAGAATGTTTGGCGAGTACGTGGGCTTGCGAGAAGTTCCGCGATTTCTTAATAGGGAAAGATTTCAGTATAAATACTGACCACAAACCTTTAATATCTCTTCTTGGATATAAGAAACTGGATGAATTACCGCCAAGAATTATGAGATTTCGAATGCGACTTATGCGTTTTAATTTTAGTATGACTTATATTCCAGGAAAGGATCAACATACTGCGGATACCTTGTCTAGGAGCCCGTCCGAGAATCAGACCGAATTTGAGCTACAAGATGAAGTCGAATCATTTGTTGATTTTGTCATAGAAAATTTACCAGCATCGCAAATGAGACTTGAGCAAATTAAAACTTCGTTAATGGAGGATCCGATATCCCGTACTTTAATGACATATGTTACCGAAGGTTGGCCAGAAAAACACAACCTTAGTGATGCTATTAAACCGTATTGGTCTGTTCGAGAGGAACTTACTATACAGCAAGGATTATTGTTAAAAGGAACTAGACTATATATTCCGACAAACTTGAGATTGGATATTCTTGAGAAAATTCATGAAGGACATTTAGGAATTGTTAAATGTCGTGAGAGAGCCAAGCCAAACAATCAGTATTTTGGATTGGCCTCAGTAAACAAATCATTATGATCGTCATGGAGTTGCTCAGTCAAACTGAAACATTTACCCATAGTCGGCATCCTTTTTGATGGTGTCAAGTTGTTGGCGTCTAGATAGTTAAGGTATGTGGTGGTTTACTATGGTCATAGTCTTTGATGTAGGGATTATTTGCCATTCCATGTCTTTGGGAAATTCTGGACACACCTCCCATAATCCTCTTCTCAAACATGAGGAGCATGTCAATATCTGATAAAAGTTCCAGGTCTACTCCTGTCATTTTGAGTGCAGCATCACATGCTAAGCTAGGAGCTGTGTAATACCTAGCTGGGTCTAAGTGATAGTTTTTCGTACAGTTGTCTCTGAAGTTTCCAAAGACGTCTGTCAATAACAGTACGTCATGATAATCATGATAATCACCCATTATCTTCATGTCAAACTCCTTCTACACAAGCTCTTTTTGGCTAGTAGCTTGGTATCATTCAACTTTTCAGGACTCTCAGTGTAGTCATAAGGATAAACTTCCTTTCTGATATCCAAGTCACTTTTGTCATCAAATCTTTCTCTTGTAGCCTTAAACTGCTCTGGCGTCAAATTCTTAGGCAAGTTATCTATAGTGTTGGGTAAAAGTCTGTAGGAATCCAAGAACCTACACTGAATGTCATCAAGTTCTTCGATAAGTTTATGTACTTCTCATCTGTGTTAGGGATGCAGTCGATCTTACCATCAGTAATTCCAAGTTCTTTGACAAACAAGTGAGCATCATAGCCTGATAAGTTGTGGAAGACAATTAGTGGAAATGTTGGTATTCTGAACTTTAGGTTGCAATCCCTATGTGCTGCACCGTGAAATTTTCCTGTCAGATGATCATGATCTCTGACTTTGTCCCCTTTAAACAGGACATCTCCACAGATACGACAGTTCTCACTTCTCTGAAATTATCTCCTATCCTCTTCATTCACCCCCATGGGTTGCTTTTTCTTGTAGATATTGAAGATTTCTACAGCTTCTTGTTCCCACCTCCCGACAAACTCTGCAACAGCATCTTAACCTCTGTAAACCATTGGGTCCTTGTAGAAGTCATTTCCATACTTGATGTAGTAGCAAAACCCAGATGGTTTGTGAACTTGGGTGTTTTTAGTGTATAACGCTGATGGATCAGGTTGGCAAGTGTCTATTATGGTAGTAAAATATTCAAAGTCGGCATATACAATGAATGGAACCCTCATTGAATGTCCCTCATTCTCAAATGAAGGTGTGGTTCCTGGTGGGGCATCTCTGTTCTCACAGCTTCAGTGTTCTTACAGTATTCTTGATGCTTGTGAAGTAACTCCTCGTTTCCAATATTATTAAGGCATCTTTTACAGAACGACTTAACATGTTCCTTGTTTGACACTTGAGATGATAGCAGGCGGGAAAAGTTCCTGATGCAGCAGTAATTTTGGTTTTCATCCTTATTGATGAGCAGAAGATCAATACATTTATCAGCTTCATGATGTTCCGATATTTTTAGTGGGTTCACTTCTTCCTCATCTTTTTTATACCCAAACACATTGATGGAAATGTTTGAATTGAGCCTTTCAAACTTGTCCATGTCTTTCAGGCTGACAGGAAACTGAGTGTCATCAAATTTCAGGTCCTTTTCCCATTGTTCATACTTGCCAACTCTAGCTGCTGACTTTTGATCGACCTCATCAAAGTAAAGAGCTGATAAAACAGCCCACTGAAAATACTTGTTACCATTGTTCTTGACATTGACAATAGCTTTCTTGTCACCTACCTCTTTAGGAAGGGAATATGTGTGATGATCCCTTAACAGTTCTGTACTTACTGATATGGATCGTTGTGGTAACAACTTGTTTAAACACCTTCTTTTTCGTACCCAGCCATATTTTCCTCTATTTTTTCCAGCATCCTTTCCAACACATCTTCTATGTCAGTGGCTTCAGTAATGACGACATTATCTGAATTGAAGTAGGATTCAATGTCTAACTCTTCTCCAGTAGCGGGGTTGATTTTTGTCAGAAGGACCCTGAGCCATACGTTTATCAAATACTCCCTTTGTTTCCTTGAAGAGCCTCCCTAATTTTGTCTATGGTGGTAGGTTGACTTGTTCAAAGAACTTTTGAACGTCCAATGCATTACCCTGAAATGGTGACATTCCCAAATACCTCAGAGCTCTTCTCTCATTATTAGATTATTAGACAAGGCAGCTCTGTAGGTTTCAACATACTTTTTGACGTTGTCCTCAGTCACCTTCATTAGCTGCTTCTTGTTCATCCTTGAACATCGTGGGATGTTGTTCTTTTTTGCGAAAGCTTTCGACTGTTTCACTGTCCACTTTTCTTTCCTCTTCAGTTGGACATCAGTTTTTGTCTCAGTGAAATTGACCAACTTCTTCTTTGTCACTCTAGAATACCTCCAAGATTGTGCTCTATTGCGATCTTCATCAACTCCTTTACACTCTCTAAATCACAACTTTTAGTTTTGTTCCCATTTTATTAGTGTTGGACAATCAATTGAATTTTTAATTTTGTTACTCATGTTCTTCCTACTAGAAGTCGTCTCTTTATTATGAGTCACTTCTGAATTTCAATTTTGTTATTCATTTTCTTACTACTAGATCTCATCTCTTTATTATGAGTCACTGCTGAATCATTTTCTTACTCTCATCTCTTTATAATGAGTCACTTTTGAATCATTTTCTTACCGCTAGATCTTATCTCTTTATTATGAAGACTGTTGCCTATAAAGCATAAATCTCTTAAGGATGAAAGCGTGATCATTTCTGTTATTGTTACAATTATTTATCTATAGATTGGAAAGGCTGAAGTTAAGCCGTCATAAATAATCCTTATTTGCCAGTATTCTGATTTCGATTTATTTGTAAATTGTTTAATAAAGGTTCTATAATGAAAAACTGTGATTTAAATTTAATAGATATTTTGATTTAAATGTACCATTCAATGATCTATATTTATTTTAGATTTTTCATTATGGTAATGTTTTTTTCTATAACTTTGCTCGATTCCCTGACTTGTATTACTACTAAATAAGTTTGCTACACAATAACAGACATGATTTTGCAGAGTGGATTGCACAAGAACTGCGGCACAGCTTTCTGGCCTGCGAACATATAATGTAGGTTTTTATTGGATGTTTTCTAACCTTTCATGTTGTTCTATACCTTTTTCAGCTACCGCGCGCAACCCACTTCAAGTATTAAGATTTCAGGACGGGTACCTAATGCCAGGGTTGTCACTGGTCAGCTAGATAGCTGTCAGGCATTCCATCTCACCT